>PVIJ01011525.1:0-54249 GCA_004024925.1 Scalopus aquaticus
AGGAAATAATAAAAATCAAAGCAGAACTAAATGAAATGGAAATAAAAAAAACAGTCCAGAAAATTAACGAGACCAAAAGCTGGTTCTTTGAAAAAATAAACAAAATAGACAAACCACTAGCCAGGCTTACAAAGAAAAAACGAGAGAAAACACAAATAAATAGGATCATAAATGAAAAAGGAGAAATCACAACGGACACGGCATTGGTATTTAAAAACACATTGGTCCTTTCCCTCATGGTGGAGTGGTGAAGGAAGCTTCATTGTAAAATATAAACAATGAAAAGAATGCCAAACTTGGAGTAGGACAAAAATGATTTCTTTGATCCAAGGAAGACATCTGTTGACCTCCTAATCAGAGAAAGCCATTATTTTCTTTCTCTGAGTCCTGTCATATTTGTTGTGATCACAGCATTCTTTCTATTAGCTGGAATCCAGGACTTCCCATTTCTACTTTTAATCTTATCAATTGTGTTCCTCTCGATTTTGAGAGGAACATGCAAAACACCCATTATTTTTGTCCTGCTCTGTTAAAGTTGCTGCTCCAAGGGAAGAAATAGCAAATCCTGGAAAACAGGAGAAAGGGATATTGAACTGGACATGTCAGGCACGGGTCTATAAGTGATGAGCTGCGAGTGCAAGTACACTGGAGAAGACACACACAGAACACTGTTAGTGAGGTTTTTAAGGCCAATAAAAATGAGTCTGCAAAGATTCAGCCCCAAGAGCTTTGCTGACCCTATTTCTCGCTCCTGTCCCACATGTACCTCTTATCGTTACAAGTTTTCTTTTTGCTGAAAGTGCCTGAGTGAGTCTCACAGACATGTGGCTCTCCAATTTGTGAGACATTACAAATATAATCAGTCACTATCTAGATTCTTCTAGAAATTTAAAAGTTATTCCTGAGAAATTTGGAAAGTACAGAAACTGAGAAAGGATCTACTATAATTCGTATGGACCATGTATCTTCCCCAAAACAGTATAAAAGTTTTATATTCATGTTACAAAGACAATATGGTAGATATTTGGGAACTGTAAAGTACGGATTTGATTTAAAGTATTTCTTTTTAAAGACTAGATAAAGATGGGTGGGTGACTGAAAGTGAGTGTGCGTGTGTGTGTGTGTGTGTGTCTGTGTGTGTGCGTGCATGCACGTGCGCACAGGAATATAATGGAAATACGTCTCAGCCATATCGAAGATGAGATCTTGCCATTTGTGACAACATAGATCAAACTTGAAGAGATTATGCTAAGTGAAATAAGTCAGAAGGAGAAAGAAAAATAGAATGATTTCACTCATTTGTAGAATATAAAGAAACAAGCAAATGAACAAATAAAAGTAAATCCCTGGATTCTGACAACAGAAGTAGTGGCCTGAAGGGAAGGGGGTAGAGGTGGGAGGAACTGAAAAATGGATCATTTGACTAGCAGTGGATAGTAATTAGAACTTCAGTGGTGGGAGTGGTGTGGTATCAGGTTTAGGATGTGTGAAGCTGTACTCCTAAAACTATAAAGTTGTAAGTCAATGTCACCTTAAAAAGAGGTATTTTAAATTTGAAAAATTTAAGAGTTTTGTTTTTATGCTTTCAAAATGACAACAGAACCTAAAAATTTCTCCCTGGAATGATGACTATACTTACTAAGTATTATGAATTTACTACTACCAAAGGAGAATTTCTTGACTGTCTATCTGGTACTTAAAATAGCCATTCATTTTCCAGGACTAATATTCATGTCTTTTTAAAATATTGCCAATGCTTTTCTATAAATCCAAAATATCTTTGGGAAATTTCTGTAAGACTATTTCCCACTTTGCCTCAGAGTCTTTTTAAGTCAGTGGGAGTTCCATACTTGAATCGGTCCCATGGAGTGAGAAGCCAGAGGAGAAATGGGGCCAATACAAAAATAAGGAAACATATAGAATGAAGCTTTTGCTGTCTATGATGTGTCCCAGGGGCTGAGCTCACAAACTGTTCTAATAAGAGAATTCCTCAAGGAAAAAGAAAATAATTCCAAAAAATGCCCAAGAGCTAGTCAAAATAGGAAGGAGAAAATTAGCAATTTTAAATGAATTCTAATAAGCCACTCATTCCAGTTTTCAGGAATTAGTTATAAAGTTTGTTGGAA
Organism: Scalopus aquaticus; assembly: GCA_004024925.1. Taxonomy (NCBI): domain Eukaryota; kingdom Metazoa; phylum Chordata; class Mammalia; order Eulipotyphla; family Talpidae; genus Scalopus; species Scalopus aquaticus. The sequence continues at coordinate 2,127 of PVIJ01011525.1, forward strand.
AAGGGAAGATTTAGTCTTGATTATAGAGAAAATATGTTTCCCAGAAAGCTTGATTTAAAACTTAATACTTCCTCTCATTTCCCTTCCCAACACTCTGTTCTACTCTATTTGCAATTCACCCCACAATTCTTTTTCCTCTCAATAGCCAAAACTTCATCATTAATAACTAATTCCTTTGGGTGGTTTTGTAAAGTAAATTTTCTATGAGCAGGGTGCCTATATGCCAAATCATCTCATCATATACTTTATAGTATAATTTTACTTGTTAATTATACTCAATTTACTTGTTTATTTACTTGTTAATTTACTTGTTATTATACTCAATAAACCTTTGATGAAATAAATTTTAAATAATAAAATTCATTGGTTTTTGATTTTCATTTTCATTTTCATTTTCATTCAAGATCTCATCAAGACATTACACAAGGCATTTAGTTGTCAATTTTCTTTCAGTCACCTTTAATCTTGACTAGTTCCCCTGCCTTTTTAATCATTGATTCAAAAATATATTTCCCTCTAGATTTGATATAAAGAAAGCTACAGGTAATAATAAAAGGTTTGGAAAACACGCCCAGAGAGAAGAAAACTGAATGTACTTAGCTAAAAGAAAAGGCAATTATATAGCAAGTTTTAACATTAAAAAAAAAAAAAAGCCTCTTAACTGGAGAGGGTGATTAGCTTTTTTAGCATATCCTAAGGGAAAAAAAGATACAAAAAGGAAACAGACTTAAATAATAAGGGACTTTAATTTAGATACAAGGATTTTTTTTTCTGGTCAGAAATACCTTTAAAAAAAATATTAAGAATGGATAATGAGTCTCTTTCTCCAGAGATGAGACTATGTAAAACCAGAAAATGGGCTTTTAGCCAAATTTTGTGTAGCACAGCTATGTGGCCAAGTGAAATGAGAGACAAAGCATTTTGAAGCAAAATGTCAAGAGTTCAAGCACAGAAGTCATGATAAGCAAGTCCATAACATGACAATGATTTGTTTGACTGAAGAAGGAAGTCTACGGGATCATGAGAAATGTGTTAATTCAGATTAAAAATGGAAGAAGCAGAGGTTATTGACAGAGGGAAGGAGAAATCAAGAGTCAAAAAAAAAAACTGTGAAAAGCAGACAGATGTGTCTGTAATCATGATAGCATATAATGTGCAATCACTCTTGACTAGAGAATTATTGACAAAAACCATATTTAATTCTTCCTTGCTCTACATGTAGGTGGAAGTGGAATAAGTTAGGAGCAGGGGTTGGGAGACCAGCTATTGTCACTGCAACAAGCCAGCCTTCCCATGGACTCAGCATGTAACCACCCATGCCCATAGCCCCACCAGAGATAGCAAAAGCCTGAAAACCTTCCATTAGGCCATTTTTATCTGACTTCCTATAAATACATTAAGCTGTTGTCCATCTTTTAAAACTGAGGAGCCTTCTATTTTCTTCCTCAGGAAAGACAGAGTGGGTGGTTAAGACCTCGTGGGCAGAGAGCCTAAAAGCCAAGATTGTAGATTACAAAGCCAGGCTGTACCTACCTAACAACTCTGCCTCCTTCCAGACACCACAATGAAACAAAAAGAGGAACTTTTCCTTATTTTTCTCATACTCAGGGAAATAAGGTATTCTAAGTAGAAGCCACACCTACAAGAAAACTCCATAAGGTCAGGTCAAGCTTAACAATATAAAGCATGTTACAAAATCTATTATCTAAAATATAATTCAAATCTCAGCTCCACGCTTCTTTAATTTTTGATAATGAGCATTTGGTGTTCAAGAGTATATAGCGTTATAAATTGAGGCAGCTAATAACCCTAAGAATTAGCTGCTTTGAAATCAGTGACAAGAGTGTCCTGTCGGGCTTTTTTTTTTTCCCTCCTGACCTTGACATTCCACAACTGCAAATGTTGCTGATGCTTTTAATTTCCTAGATTACAGTTCTCCTTTAAGTGTTTCCAAAGAACTATAGTCTCTCTCTCTGGAAACAGCCTCTGATTAAATGTATCACCTTCATCAATTCACCAGAATCACTAAATCCCTCTCCCCCCTTGACCCCAGAACCAGATTTGCCACAGGGAGATAACGAAAGACCAGGGAAGAGGACTCAGCACCACAGTTAAAGATACCCTAAGAGAACGGCCGCCAGCAGAAGTCCCCTATTTACTGCTTATGGGTGGAGCAGGACTTTACTGGGGTTCTTTACAAGATACTTCTCCCACTAGAGGCATTTGGTAAATGTGTACTGGTCTAAAGAAAACCCTGCCACTGGCAATAGAAGGTATCAAGGCACTTTAAGAGACTGGAATCCAGCACAGTCAATGCCCACAGTACGTCTTAGCGATGAGTACATCTAAGAAGTTGCCACCAACCCCCTCAGAGAATCTCCCATTCAGGTGTGGCTAAAGCTGTAACTGTGAAGTAGAATATTCACACCAAACTGTGCCTTTTCACAGAAATATGAGATACAAGGGCAATAGCCACAGAACTGGACCCAAGTGGTTATTCTCAATATGGCAACTAAGTGCTGGGGAGGAAGGGAGGGACAAGAGCACTGTGCCAGAGTGCAGGGTGCATGAGGAGACCTTCTGTGAGACCACTGAGACTCTGCCTTCAATTTGTGGCATACCAGTCCCCCAAATAAAAGGGAACCCTCCCTGAAGCACAAGGGGAAGGTGCTTCCTGAGCACCAACAGTTTCCCCTTCTTCATTGCTTGTCAGGCAAAAAAGTTCTTGGAATTTTGACTTTTGCTCACCAGACAAAAAGACCCTCAACTTAAGGGCTGGTAAACAGAAGCTGCTGTATCCCCTGTGCAAGTGTTGCCTTGAACACAGTCTGCTCAGGTCCACAGAATTCTTCTCCAGGGCAGAGGATGTCATCCACCGACACAAAGAATACTTTCTCCATTTCAAATCTGAAAATGAAATACATTCTCCCAGTTCGCTCTTCAGGGCCTTCCTTATGCCTCTTAAGTAATTTTGAGGCATTCTATTTCATTTCCATGATAGCACATTTATGAATATTTACTGATGGCAAGCAATGGCTATAGGGAAGCCCCGGGAGAGGGCTCAATATTACTGCTCTAGTTTTAACAATAATGAAAGTTTGAAAAGAGCCAATGTGCCTTCCTTAGCTCATTACAAATAACATGCCACAGTTTAAAGATCTCAAAGCAAATGAGTAAAACAATAAAATATAATAAATCAAAGAAAGGGGAGAAAATCATCCCCCTCCCCACCGAAATAAATTAGCGTCTCAGAGATTAGAAAAATCACCGTATGTCAGAAAGTCATTTAGGAAGCAAGCGAAGATTGCAAACCAGCTGCTTTCTCTTCCTGGGTCCCCCTCCAGTCCTTTGATCAGGGTCTTTAATAGACCTTTAATTTATATGTAGATTTCTTTTAGCATGTAGATTTCTACTTTCAGTTGGTTTTACAACAACCCTCAAATTTCAAATTATTTGTCATCCCAGACAGACTTTCTCTGTTCTCTGGGTATTCTGAATACTGGTTTGACCACACCTAGATTGAAATGTGTCTGACACCTTGAAGTTCCTACACAACAAAAAGACATGATTTTTATTTTTCTATCTAAAACTCAAGAGTGGAGTTTAACTAAGTGAAACATACTCATCCGTCCATAATCACACTTGAGTCCATCATTATATACTGATTGCCCACTACATGCCAGCTGCCTTTCTGGGTCCTGGGGATTCAGCAGTGAACAAGACAAAGAATTCTTGCTCCTAAGGAGTTTACATTGTACCAGAAAGATGATAAATGATTAAAGGAGAAAGTAGGTAGTATGTGAGATGGGTGTAAGTGCTAAGAAGAAAAATAAAACAGGAAAAGGTGTTAAGGATGCCAAGAATGAGCAGAGAGAGCAGGAGGGAGGGACAGCATCACTGATAAAGCAAGCTGAGACCAGGTGGATAGATCCTATGCCAGAAACGTCCTCAACATGATTAAGACTCTAGCAGCAACAAAGCTAATGTGGACCCAAGCGGGCAAGGAGAGGCTGGTAGAGAATGGGGTCATAGAGAACAAGGAGCCAGACAGAACTGAGCTTCGCAGCCACAGCCACACCCTGTCTGGCAGAACTCAGAATGAGATGGAAGCCACTGGGGGTTTTTGAGCTTAGCTTCCTTCCTAAGTAAGAAGGAACACTCTTGTCTCGGGCTAGTAACTTAAATCACCATCAAGCTGTTACTATTACTAACACTTAGGTTTTGTAGATTTAAAAACAAAAATTGTTTCAAGATTCATTCTTAACGCTTTCATAAACTTGTTAGAAAGAGAGAAATTGGTTTTCATCTGTTTCAGAGAATACACCATGGAAGCTCAAATCTACACACTGATCTTCAAACAGAAGTCGCTGCTTTGGGAAAGAGCATAGTGCAGCTCTATTGCATATACATCCTTCTCTTAGGCAGAAGGGTGGATGGATGAGATGGTCCATAAACGCTGATAGAAAACTTATTAGCTGAATCACATTAGATTAGCTAAGTAGTGATATTGCAGGCATCCGAAAATCTCAAGTGCTAACTTCAATGGACTATGCATTAAATAGAGGTGAGATACTAACACCTAGAAGGACAAATGGAAACTCTTTCATCATTTAAAATAAATTTACCCGTATTTCCTAAACAACTACCTATTCCTTTGATTTGCAGGAGAAAAGCTTCTTATCTGTCAGGAGAGGGCAGTTAGTAAAGTAAAGAGGAAAGCAGATATTTGAGGGTTTGATGTGCAAGTCCCTTGCTGAAAGTACCTCCATTTGAGCCTGCCATTGTGCTGAAAATTAGGTATTCCTTTGGGCTAAGTCATTATCTCGCTAAAAGGCCTTTGCAAAGGCTAATCACTTAGTGTAGCACATTACTTCCCAGGCCCCAGTGATGCAGCTAGCTAGCAGAAACCTTGGCCAGCAAGGCCCTGAGGGAAAGTAATAGAAGCTGACTTGGGCTCAACAACAGCACTTTTTCATCCCTTTATTAATAATGCCATTTATTGAGCTCTTACTATGTACCAGCTTCTAACATTAGAACAGCCCAGAGATAAGTATTATAATTCTCACTAAGGAAATTGAAAAAATCATCCAAGGTCCATAGAATAATAAGTAGTGAATCTGGATTCAAATCTAGCATTTAATGCTCAGCACATAGTAGGTGTTCACTCCCTCTTAGTAGGTTCATAACCAAAATCAGTGCTCTGATTCCAAAGCTCAGGCTGTTAGCCATGTGTACCTATGCGGGGCTTTATAGGTATGCCCTTTCCCACAGGCTATGAGGACTCCAGTGCAGACACAGTCCCTAGTAGAATTTGTCCTGATAAAGCACAATCTTCTAGGATACTTGCTCTTCCCCAGCTTTTTCTACTTGACCCCAAAGCACTCTGGAGAGAATCTGAACTGAGATGAATACACAGGTAGGGTACTTCTTTATGGGGAGCAGAAAGGAGGCAGGACCTCTGAGTCACCACATAAGTTCACCACATAACTTGTTTTGATACAGGGAAAATGGGACTTTTAAATTTGGCCAGAGGCAGTACCCCAATTGCTTACCAGTTACTATATTGGTTCTGCACCGCGCACACATTTGCAAGACTACTCAGGTTTAGGGAACAACAACATTGGGATTTATTTAACAAACAAGGGAAAACAAAGAATTACTAAAATCAATACAGGGAAAACCAAGAATTACTAAAGTTACCATATGGCCATTTACCTTACTGAAAGCAATGTCCAGTCTTTTAAGTCCCAGAAAAATAACAAAGACGGCGTCTTCCCGCCACTGCCAATGTGAAGCTTTTTCCAAACAATAGGCCACAATTCCAAAATGGCGTCTTCCATCTTCTGCCGATGGAACCTTCCCGCCACTGCCAATGTGGGCCACAATTACAAAATGGCATCTTCCTTCTTCTGCCAAAGTGCACCGATTAGACTATAGGCCAGGTTCCAACTCATGAGGACTACACAGGACACATTCACTGGAAATGCTCCCATAACTGCCGTGGTGCCCCCGCACAGCACCAGGCCAACAAAACTGTAAACAGCAACTACAGTGGCCAGATGGCCCATCAGACTGCACTCACGCATTTTGGAAGGTGCCCGCTTTGGGGCCCCAAAGTCACTAAAGATTCAAAATTGTATCTTTCATTCCTACATTGTGGTGGCTCCTGCTTTTCTCTCCTACCTCATGGGGACTGCTTCTTTCATTTCTACATTATGGTATCTGTCCTCTCCTCCTCCTTCAGCCCCTCTTATATATCTCATCAGAAACCTTGCCCCAAAGGTAAACTTCACAGCAGTTTACTTAGGGCTATTTATTTTAAACTCCTCCAGAGGGCACTGACTTTACCGGACTTTGGACTGGCCCAGTTACAGTTTCAGGGCTTCACAGACAAAAGGCTAGGAGGATACATAGAGATGATGGTTCTATGGGGGTTAAAAAGACATGCTCCAAAGTCATTCAGTTGAGATGGCCACCAACTCTTTCTCTTCATAGCTATGTGATTTAAACCTCCTGTGCCTCAGTTTCTACATCTGTAAAATGTAGATAACCATACCTAACTTACAAGGTAGCTGTGAAATTATGTAAAAAAAATGTGTAAAGCATAGTACCTGGCACCAAGTAAGTGCTCAATAAAAGTTCTCTGTTTTCATTATTAAAACACAGAATGGTGGTTCCCATGGACAAAAGTTACAAATTGATCTGTGGTTCTCACTAGAGTCATAAACCACCACATTCCTCACCTTTGAAGATGGTCATAAAATAAAAAATATTTACCACACCTAAAAGGATTTGAAAATACCTTCCTAAAAGCAGAAGCCAAAAAGTACCTCTTATGAATTGATTCCACCCTCTGATGCTAAGTTGTCCCAGTTTCCAAACCCCTACCAGGGAATGGGAGGGAGCCTTCCTCTGTAGTTTCCCCTTTTAGAAATTCTGTTTCTTGCCAGTGTTAATTTCACAGTCCTTAGTGCTATTTCTATTATTCATGAGTTCTCTGCAATTCAATTTTACAAAGCAAAGGAGGGCAAACACAGATACGTCTTCCCCTTGAAAACAAAACAGCCTTAGCCCCAGTGGAACGGAAGGCCTGCTGATCAGATGAGTCTGGTGCAGCCATAGCAATTGGATTTATGTGCGTTTCTTGAAGACAGCCCAAAGACAAACTCCACGTTTGGCATTGACATTTGGGGGACATTTTACATTGATTTTCTGTTTGTAAGTGTGTATCAATTCCCTGAAATTTACTGTTTGTTTGGGGGTTTTTTGTACATAGCTTTCTCCTTCCTTTACTAGACAACCTCAGAGCTGCATACAAACAAAAGGGGCAAAGAAAAGGAGAGCCCTCCCATCCCCTGTGCCAAACACTCTGGTCCATATGAGTATTTGATTATGACGGTTAAAATCTCAATATCGGGCCTCAAAAATCTCAATAGCTGGACAATCATTTGTCCTGCTTTCATAGCCCCCACCCCATAATACAATTACATTCCTTCATAGTCTGAGTGTGTGAAATGCTTTGGTACTAATGACATAACTTGACCAAGTGGACTGCCATGAATTTCCCGTGTTGTCTCTGCAGAGTACAAGGGTACTTGGGGCTTGCAGGCTGCAGAAGGGCCACAGTATACATGGGATCTTTGTGCAAAAAAGAAAAAGTCACTCATGTTATGATGCAGAGTGGGACTAGCAGAAGGTGTCTTATTGCAAATTTTCTTAAAAGGCATCCTCTTTCTCAAGACTGACACTGTCTTGAAGCAGTCCTCAAACACCAGGAGAAAACAGCATGCTACCATCTTTCCTGCAAAATCTTCTCACCTAGACCTGGTCTGAGAACTTTGTTAAGAGAGTCAATAGAACAGCTATCAAGCTCAGGAACCAGTTTGTGAGTTCCTTATTTCATTCTGGAAATGAAAGCAAGCACTGGCCTACCTCCTGGGAGAGGACTTGACTAAGCTCAGACTAAAGCATAATAGACATGATGTGATTTAAACCTGGACATCACTACTCTAGATCCTGTTTATGCTGCAGACTAGTGTACAAACATTTAGTATCTTAGCTCATTTCTGGGAACTCAGGCAGCAAAATGATGTTGTGATTTTATAATTTTTTTTTATTTTATGCATACAAGCTGGGGTGCAGGCCAGAGGCATGGAGTGGTGAGAGGGTTCACCAGAAACAGAGTGGGGAGCAGAATAGGCAGATCGACGGAAATACACTGCTGAGGGGAGCAGCGGGTGAGGCAGGAGAGGCCTGCCTCACCATGTGGGAATCTCCCCAGTGGGGTGTCGAACTCACGTCATCGCTGCCGACAGCTCCACAGCACAGGGCTTTAATCCGCTGCACCACCAGGGAGGCCCGATATTGAGATTTTAACCGTCATAATCAAATACTCATATGGACCAGAGTGTTTGACACGGGGACTCAGGAGCTACCAGATCCAGCTTGTCACAGGTCACCCTATGTTCCAGACAAGCTAGTATGACTGCATCCTCACGAAACTATCTTTGGTGATAGAGTCATAGACCTATCACAGAGAAGAGAGCATCAGCTACTTGTTCCTTCACCACATGGAGAAGGTGAGAAAAAAAGGAAGAAATCAGAAGTGGAAATGGGAGAGTGTGATGTAAAGATGTGTCCACTTCTAGTGAGCTAAAAGTAACAGGCTCAGAAAAATAAGATCTGTAGAAGTCACTGGAATTACCATCCAAATGGGAATCAGAGACCTTCTCCCCACATGCCAACAGCTAACAGTCCTCATGTCACTTTCATGTCCTAAGAAACCTAGGTCAGGTGTCCTGGGACACACCTCCCTGTTCAGCGGATCTCAAAGGCTAGGCTGGACCTGTTCCCCATGAGCTGGCATTATGCTGCAATGGAGGCAGGTAGTAAAGAGGACACGGTCTCCTCTCAGGCCTCTGTTGGGAGGGACGGACAAAGCCTCCGAATGGCAAGCTCCCCTGGGCCAGGAACAACCTTTATACGTCTAAAACTCATGAAGTTCCTGTCCAGCCTAGGCTGATGGCAAACAGTGGTCTCCATCCTTCTCATCATAAATATCCTGGACCATTGTCACACTGTCCAGGGCCTTCTGTTCCCAAGGTGAAATAAGCCAAGTCTTTGCCCCTTTCCTGCCTGGGACTAGTCTCCTCCCTCTCAGATTTGCAGCCAACCTGTGAATTCCACGTAAGTCATTGAGTTAATAAATGACTCAACAGAGTTCTCAGCGAGGACTGAAAGCAGTGCTGAATGTAATCTTGATTAGATTAAATGTTCAATGTTCAGCTAAGTCCTCTAAGATAGGAGTTAAAATTTAATTGAACCTTTTTTTAAAGAATTGAAATTGAGCCTTTAGAGTATTAGGCACTGGTGATAAAGACAGAGAGCAGATGGGCCCCTGGTATCCCCCATCCTTTTCATCATTCTCCTACCATGTGCCCTTTCTCTTTCCTAATACCCACTGTTCGCATTTGGCCACAAGGAAACAGGAACAAAAGCCAGATAACTAGAAACAACTGTATGTTCCTGCTTATTGCTCACATTCCTCCTGCACCCATTCCCAAATTCCATAGTATGATACACACACACACACACACACACACACACACACACACACATTAGCCAGTGAGCGAGCACACAAAAGAGATTCAAGTCTCTTATCCCCCAGTCAGGAGGCAGTGGGGTTGCTGGCCCAAAATGCATTTTCAAATCTAGTCCTGTTCTATAGAAACAAATGTTCCTGCCAGAAAAAAACACCCTGTAATTCACTGGGCATTATAACCGGGGGATAAATGAAAGGTTGTGATTTCAGATTCCCTCTGACTGCCCTATAAAGCGGCACCCCACCGATGTTCTGGATACCCTGTTATTCTCAGAATGTTCAAACCACCCTCCTTGCCCCCACTTTGAAGATGGTCACTGAGATGCAAGCAGACTGACTAAAAATTTGTCATCCAAAATATGGTGGTTATGTTTTGTGCAAATTAACCGCCTCCTCCTGAGGAAAAAACAAAACAAACAAAATAAGCATGTGTACTTAAGATATCATTTCCTGTTGGATCTGCAAATATTCCACAAAAAAAGATTCTCAGCTCTTTGCTCATTCACAGTCCTCTAGGGAGCTGTCTCAACAGCACCTTCAAGGTCAGCTGTATGAAACACTCCTGTTCAGAACCCTGGCAAAGAAGAAGGAAATGACCCACTGAAATCTGACTTCCTCCACCTCTTGCAAGAATCTTCTGATTGGCAGTAAAGCATAGACTGCTAATAAAGCTAAAAATCATTAAATTGGAGTTATTAATTGGTCTAAAGCCAAGAGACACTTACGAATGTATAAAATAAAAAGCTATTTTTCCCAGGACTAACCTAAGAATTAGAACACAACTTTAATATGCAATAATCAAGATCAAACTGAAAAGCTCCTGCATGGCAAAGGAATAATCAACAAAATGAAAAGGCCACCTATGAAATGGGAGAAAATATATTCAAACCATATAGCTGATGAAGAATTAAGATCCAAAAATTATAAAGAACTCAGACAGGCAACAAATAATCCAATTCAAATTGGGCAAAGGACATTTTTCCAAAGAAGACATCCAAATAGCCACAGGTACATGGAAGGGGCACAGCTTCACTAATTAGAAATGCAAATCGAGACAACAATAAGTTATCACCTCACGCCTATTAAAACAACTTTATGAAAAAGATAAGCTCTAACAAGTGCTAATAAGCATATAGAAAAAAAAGTAACCCTTGTAAATTGTTGGTGGGAATATAAATCATACAGCCCCGATGAAAACAATATGAAGATTCCTTAAAAATTTTTTTAAAAAAACACTACCATATGATTTAGCAATCTCACTTCTGGATATATTTCTGAAGGAAATGCATCCCATGTTTACTGCAGCACTATTCACAGTAACCAAGCTACGGAAACAACTTAAGTGTCCATCCATGGATAAAGAAGATATGAATCTCTCTCTCTCTCTCTCTCTCTCTCTCTCTCTCTCTCTCTCTCACACACACACACACACACACACACACACACACAATGAGCCACTGAGTATTAAGGGATGTGTGTATAGAACTAAAAATAAGAAATCTTTGTAACTTTCCCCTGGCTTAAATTATATTTATATGTAATTTAGCTATGGGAAATCCTACCATTTACAACAATGGGGAAGGAAATGGAGGACATTATGCTAAATGAAACTGAACAGAGAAAGACAAATACTCTATGATCTCACTTATATGCTGAGAATCTTAAAAAAAAAAATTTAAACCACAGCAACAGAGAATAGAACACCGGCTATCAGGAGCTGGGGGAGGGGAAAGACGGGAGATGCTGAAAAATCCTAGGACTCCTAAGATCAGAAAACCTGTCTAGGTTGATAAACAACAACCATAATTGCTGCAGCTTTGCTTGAACCTGTGCTAGCATCTAGATACTTCTTCCTCCTAGAGGCAGGTGTTCCAGGTTCTTAGCAAGCTGAGCTTTGGACCTAAGGAGACCCACTAGTAGTTGGGAATTGGTATAAATACAGTGCACTCTGTGAATTGCCATTGTGAAATCTGAAAAAGTAAAACAGACAGATGAGCAAACCAAAACCTCTTTTATTCTCAAACCCGTATCTGGTAAACAGCAGGCTGTTAAAAATTCAAGTCCCAAAAGTTCTGGTCCTGGAGTAAAGCAACCCCCAGTTTATTCAATTTACTTCCACTTGCAGAGGACGTGTAAAGCTAGAAAAACTCATTGGGATTCCCTTTGCCCTCCACTTGGGGCCCAGCCAGGTAAGTCAGCCCAGCCCCTGGGCCAGCTGTATCTCCTGAGGAGAACTTGACTCCCATCCTCCCTCCACCAGCTGTTCATTGAATGGTAGCAAAATAAGCCGCCAAACACCAGCTGAGTGTCCTCACAGGACACATGGAAAGCAAACAAATGACAAGTTATATTCTCCCCAGGTTCTGACAGGAGCAGAAAAAGAGTCCAGTGCAAAAGTTGTGAAATCCCTAAACTCTTCCTGGTTCAGAATCCTTCATGTTAAGAGGAACCTCAGTGACCCAAAATAATATTCAGATATCTTACGAGTCCCAACAAGAAATAAAAGCACACAGGGTGGGTATTAAGCCCAGATCCCCAAAGTATTTTCCTGCACGATCTGGAAATAAAACTAAAAGTAAAGAGAGAGAGGGAAAAAGAGCTGATAAGGAAAAGAATGTAGAAAATAGAGCTGTTTTCTGCCAAGATAAGAAATCTTTCTAAGTTGCCCCTGGCTGAAGTTTAAACTGTACAGCTTGCTCGAAAATGTGCTCAAACCCCATCACCTTCATTCAAGACCTCGCTAAAACTTTAAATGAGTTATTATACACATTAAATTGTCATTTAATCGTACCCAAGCACTGTCATAAAAGCAAATGAAGCAAGCCAAGCAGTACTGAAATAAAAAATACCACACTAGTTACATCCTGAAAGCACAAGCTGAAAAATGCACACAGTCACCTCTGAGAGGATGGGCCTCCATCCAGGTAACAAATGGCTTGGGAGGCTCCAGATTTTCACTTCCTCACTCACAGCATGGGGTTGATGGCTGCCATGCCACAGCAAGCCTGGCTTTCTCCTAACTAAACTTGGTTGCACCCACCTGGACTTGAGGTTATTTGATCCAAAAGCCCCACCAGAAAGAGGTCTCAGGCACTCACCAGAGAAGACACTTGATGTGCTCTTTTCCAACCAGGAAGTGATGGCGATTGCCTGTTTCAGAAAATCCTTAGGAAAACTTTCTTCATGATGAATTTAAATGCTCCAGAATAGCTTCTGTAAGTGAGGAAGGGGTTATTCACAAACTTCCCAACCCACAACCACGCAGAGTATCATGTCCTACCTGGCCCCACCAATTCTTGTGCTTTCATGACCCAACAAGGGGCCCAAGGAGACCAGCTGGATTTATACTGGGAAGAGAGAAGCCAGGGACCCTGGAAAGGCAGCTTGGGCTGAGGGTGGGTGACAGGGTGCCAGGGAGGGGGAGAAAGGCTTTGAGACATTTTTAAAGAAGAAGCTGGGAAAAGAAAGTTATAGGAAGTTATGTTGTATGTTGTGAAGGTAAATCCTTTTTGCTTGGCTTGTATTTGCCTTTTGTTTGTTTTTGAGAGATAGCTATCTTAAAGGTCAAAATAGCGTTTTTGAATATTTTTGAAATTCCAGACAGGTGTCTTCTTTTTTAAAAGACTGTGTTACCTTAGTAAGAAAAAAAAAAAAAACTTATATAACTTACTTAAAATTTGAAAAATAAAATGTACAACAAAAAAATTTTAAGGAATGATCATAACTCCAATAAAACTTATTTAGGGATGCTTACAAAAGTCTATGTAAAGACAGGTCATTATAGTGACTTCATTTTATAGCTAAGTTTAGATATTTATATCTGTTTTGGAATTTTCTGAGAGTAATTCATTTAAGTTAGTGTTTGTTGAATGCAAAACACTCAACGTGGCCTGTATGAAGCTCAAAGATAGCTGACAGGGCCCCTGTTTCCAAGGAACTTAACCTACTATAATTACATTAAAGGCTATTATAATTATATTCCTTTTAATATTAGACTTCCTCTGACTGAGAAACAGAGATCAAGTTCGACAGTAGCTCAATCCAGTAGAGAATACTTCCAGCTGGGGAGGAAGCCTTAGCAGAGGGAGAACCATCATGAATTATGATTCCAGGAATTATGAATTAATGGAAGAGGCATATCCTAGATGGGCCTTAAAGGATGGGTCGGCTTTGGCCTGCACAGGAGGGACGGAAAGGACTTTGAGGCAGAGGGAAGGGAATTCCAATCTAAGAAAAAGCCTAAGCAAAGGGTAGAAGGAACAAAATAGAGGAATGATTAAGTAAGCGGTGAAGACATTCTGTATAACTAGAGCAAAGACTCTGTAGGGCAAGTAGCAAGGTAGACGATGAGCAAATCACAGGGACCTGGGGTTGCCATGCTTAAGAGCTGGGATTCGAGTCAACAAGCAACTGTGCAGGATGCAGTCAGAGAGGGAAGGTTTTGAACAGTGCATTCTGGAACAGGTTGCAGGACTGTGCTCAGGCCCCACTGGCCCTTCAGCAGTATTGCACCCCATACCCATTCATTCACTCAGATTTTCCTTTATTGCAAAAAAATAAGTTTTCAACCAAGTATGCACTGAGGTTTTGGAGAAAGCATACTCCCTGTGGAGGCTGGGCCACAAAGCAGTGCTTCCTAACAGGATAGGTCACTACTGCTTTTTCTGCCTAACCAGGAAAAATATGACAACTGCCATCTCCTGCTGCCATGCCCAAGACAGAGCATGAGACTAATTGCTCTGAGGGTGGACATGGCCATTGGCACAGGTAAATTTCCGCATGCCAGGAGTTTAAGAGAAATTAAATGGCACGTGCAACTGAGCACAGGTGAAGGCTAGGTGACAAACAGATGGCATTCTCTCATAGAGGCAGACAAGCTCAGGAGTACTAGAGGGCCTGGGACAATGAGCCAGGACACAGGGAGAACTGAGGCTGGTATCATCAGAGAGAAGGTTTTATTTCCCAGAGGAAGGTAGTTAGGTTGAGAGTTGCCCGCTGGTGCAGTGGAAAATGGTTACACATATTCTATCCCACTCACTGATAATACTATGGCTGAAACAACAAGCTTCCTGTAGTGGTCTCCTTGATTGGATAATGTATCCCAGAATCATTCCTATACACAGCTTTGGGAACTCAGTAAATATTCACTGAATGAGTAACTGAATGAACTCGTGCAGCCTGGTGAGCAATCTCCTAGAATAAGATTCTGAAGCCTTCTAGAAAGGATTTCTGCAATGACAGAGAAGCTGGATTCAATTTCTGAGATTCTTCCCAACACTGAGATTCTATGAAACTCCCCTGAATGTGGAAATTCAGCCAATAATTATGGAGCAACTACTTTGTGCCAGACAAAGGACTAAGCCCTGGGAAAACAAGGCTGAATGAGAGAGCTTTTGTCCTCAAGAAGCTCCTGGTCTAAATATATGACAGTGGCTTAGCAATCTCCTCCTCAAAGGGATCAGAGTTGCAAGACCTACCTCTGACTTACCCACTTAGTGTCTCAGAGATCTTTTCAGTGTTAATGTGCATATTTATTAATAGCCATTTCCCTGCACTATGTGGTTCTGAATTTCCTATGCAATTGAAAAGGGAGGTGAGACATTAAAGTTCAGTTTCAAAAGTGCTTCCAGAAGACAAGTGATGGGCTGGAACAGTGGCATTTTAATGGAATGGCTTATCTTTCTCTGCCTCCTGTGTATTCTTTTATTGGAGTTCATGAAAGAATCATAAGATCCCAGGGCTGGAAGGGAACTTAGAGCTCATCCAGTACAATACCCTGAAGAAACCAAAGCCCGTGGAGTCACATGGCCCTTAGGTAGTGACACAGAGAGATTAGAACCCCATCTTTTGACTTGCAGCTAACATTCTCTATGCCACACCAAACTAACACACTTGGGAAGCTTATGGACCTATATTACAGCTTTAAGGTCTTATTTCCATAATCCAAAAAGATGTGATGAAATATTTGCCTTGTTTTAATTCTGCAAGGAAATTTATAGAGGATGTTCAGTGTTACAGAAAAAAAAAAAATATTGAACTGAATCTGTGAAACTAAGGTACCAGGATAAGGCCTACTAGTGATTTTAGCCCTCTGGACCTTAGTTTTCTACCTGAAAGTGAGAATACCAAACTAGAACCAGGTGCAGCAAACTCAAGTGCCTCACAGAACCAGGAAGGTGACTTAAATACGTATCAACAGGACAAATATAAGACTGTACTGGAGGTGTGAACGGCTGTGACCTCTCATGTCCCTTTCAAAGACATTCAAATCAAAAAGCTTTTTTATTAATTCTGTGAATCCCAGAAAACAGGTTTGTAAATCGAAATGTAGTCAATAACCAGGTGACTTAAAACCTTTGAACTGGATGCTTAGGTCTCTTCCATCTGTAATGTATTGAGTGGACCTGAAAATAAAATCAACAATTATCAGAAGTCAATGTTTTAACTCTGAATCTAATATATTTTGACTCTCTTCAGATAAATCATTTTCTAATGTTTCAACAACCCTGAAAAGTCTAGTCATTTTTGTCCAGTTTGCTGTGCAGCTTCCAGTAGTTTGCAGAGTTTCTCTGCACCACAGTTTGTCATTAAGTAAATGAAAAATAAAATTGCTGACCATTCTTATGGGATATGGTATGAATTAATTAGTTAATGTTTTGGCATAAAGGCTAAGGATGTTCATTAATAAAATATATCTCGTGGGCATATATTCTTCATGATCGTTTGCCTCAATAGTTCTTTTGTTGGCATCAACTTTTATTGACTGTTCTACATAATTAAAACCCCGAGAAATTGATTTAAAAAGATCAGGGAGGGTGTGTAATACAGTACTGCCAACACTAATGAAATAATTTAAGTCAGAATTAGACAAAAGGACAAATTAAACTCAGCAAATTACTCAAGGACTACGAAAGGCTGATTGTTCAAGTGTAATTAAAATATACAGCTGGAATAGTAACTGCTAACAGAGTGATCTGATCAATGAACACAGTAGCTATAAAAATTTAATGCAGTGTGAGCAGCCTATTTTTTAAAATGCAAATAATCAACCCAAAATGCAGTCACCTGTTATGAGGCCAATATGCAAAAACTAACAAGCTCGGGGAAATTATACTGATGACTCAGAAGAATAGGCTGGTATAAGATATTAAGAACATTGCTCTCAGTATCAACACCACCATTTAATCATAAAGATTAATTTCTCTAAAAAGGGGCTGGAGCTCATAGTCAAAGCTCTAAGAGTATTTACTTCCTCCGCCTGGTGCTTTCCTCAGCACCCCGGCTGCACAGTGATAGATGCTTACCTCCTTGCCCACACAGTCCACGTCCCTCCACTCTCATTACCGCCTGGACCCCTTTGCTGTCTGGCATTTAGACTTCCAGATATAAGTCTTTGAACTAGCATAAAAAAAACCTGGACTGTCTAAAAGTTCTGGACCTCACTAACAAAGACCAGAAGGATGCAGGTGACTAGAGGAGTTTGTGGAATTTTAGGTCACTTTTTTTTCATTGTTTCTGACTTGAAGTGTACAATCAACATACGCAAGCTGAATGTCCCAGATCTCACTAGGCTACGTCATAGAGCTGAACAAGTCACACTAATATTAATTGTAGGCATTCCATCAGCTGCTGAGTCCCACTTACTAATACAGGGAGACACCAGTCCTTGCCTGAACTCCTACCCTTGCTGTGGGAGCTAAGAATCCTGGCTATATGAACTCTAGCGGACATGGAGATGTGCCACCCAGATCTCCTTTCAAGGGAGGTCTTGTCCCAGCAGCCAGCTCTTTCAGAGTCTGCCTCAGCTGCTAAAAGCCAAAAAGAGCATACCCTCCAGGGCAACCACACCCAGTAGCAGCTAACAGGTGAAACGCAGAGGCCCAGTCATGTCAGCCCATTCAGACCACATCCGAGGAGCCATATGCAACCCAGAGTTCCCAGCGGGGTTGGCTAAGGCTCTGTGTAGGCTGTGCCAGTTTAACTTCTCTATCTGCCTATCACTGCTTCCCACCTCTTCCCTCCTCAGCCACTGATTCCTTATCACTTTGTGTGCTGGTGCCCTTTAAATTTACCAGCCCTGGGGCTGGCCATTTTCTGTGCCACCGCATAAATGGTATAAGCATTCAATAAAACACACACTCCTGAACTACTGGATATTAAAAAAAACTGTAATATCTCTCATAAAACACCTTACACTTTCACCAAAACAATGTGTAAAGCTTCTAGACTGAGTGCAATCAAAGAAATAGCTCCTAATAGTTCCAAATAAATCCACCGTGGTGTGAAAAACTGGAGACTAGATGAACATGTATTAATATGTGAGCGGCCACCTGATACTGGTGACAAAAACACGTACTAATATGTAAGCGGACCACAAAGTGTTATAAATATCCACATACCAAACTCCACCTTAACATTTGCATCTGTGGAACTCTACATGAATTCACTCTGGCTGCCACTAGCAGCTGACCCAGCCAGTTGAGGCAGAGAGCCTCAACTGCTTAGCATAATCCCCTCTTTCACTCTGTCCACTCATATCTCTGCTGGTCACCCCAGAAACCACTCCCTCAGCCTGCAATGCCTTGTGAGTGCTCCACAGTCCCCTGTGATACATAATTCCACTTCCTCTGTGTTATGCTTCCTTGTGTTTCTCAGTTCCCAGAAACAGCTTTCCTCCTCAAGGCAAGAAGTCACTGCCACAAAAAGTAGGCAGGAGAGGTTTGGTTTCCAGCCACCATCTTGTACCTAGAATCTACTCCTCCCCCAACCTCGTAATCTGTCACCCCAAGCAAACCAGACTCTGGCTTCCTCTTCTCTCTCTTCCTTTATGGGTGTGTACAGAACACCCTTTTGGAAATGTGGCATTAGTGTACACACCCATAAACACATTTAACCCATTAGAGGGATTTGAACCCAACTGAGGTGACTGCTGAAGGGTTTGGAGAAACCTCATTTTTTTGTGGGAATAATCAATGCAGTTGTATAGCATGGTGAGAAAGGGAAGAAAAGATTTTTTTCAGTTCTACACCTATATGAATGTGTATTTAACAAACACCTCTCACTTATCATTGGCATGATTCTAAATCTTTTATATACATAACTCATATAATCCCAAAACAGTCTTATGAGGACACTAGGCTCATTTTACATATGAGGAAACCGAGGCACACAGCAATTTTGTGGAGTTTACACAAGTAAATGTTACAAATGCTCTCACTTCAAGACCAATATACAAAAAACTAACCACCAATCTAAATCCCAGCAAGTCACCTACTATACCACACCATCCCTCCGTTCATTCTAGTATGACAGTGATAATATTCTGTGGGGATACAATAAAGGATTCAAGAATAATAATTAAGTGAAAAGTCTACACCTCTGTCTCTTATTCTTCATCTCACCCAGGCAAATGGCCAAAGCTAAAAACTTACTCCCCAAAGTGCCTGAACAGGTGTAGGCAGCAGAATAAATCTATAGTGAGTAGAATCATCTGTAACACATTTTAGGTCATTCTCTTGCTATCTGATTTCTCCTTAGCCCCCCTATTCTTACTCCAGTGCCCCAGCAGCCCTTGGGGGAGGCTTAACTGGGTCAGGTGGGGCAGCTCTGGCCTGAGCCCCACCTGTACCCTAACCTTATCTGTGATAAAGCAGTCGTTCCTCTGTGTGACACAATTCTCAGAGGTCGTCAGAGGCAGCTGCAAGCTTGGCTGGAGTTAGCACAATTCGTTAAGCAGGCGGTGAGTCCTCTAGAGCTGAGGGAATGCCTGCACAGCCAACATATTGATGCTATTCCAGTGATTTCCTTCTCTCCTGGTCTCAACAGCCCATGGTATATATTCTAGAAGTTCATACTCTTAACATGAACTTCTACTATTATAGTGCTGTGAAGACTTACAGTTTAATTCAGTACATTTTTTAAACCATGTGAGAGAAAAGGCAGTAATATTAACATTTATCAAACATCTATTCTATACAAGGTTTTGATGGAAGATTTTAAATGTTTTAATTATTAGTTAGCCTTACTACAACACTATGAAATTTTATAACTTTTTAAGATGAGATAATGAAGAGAAAAGAGGGACATTAACTTAGCCAAGATCTCACAACTAAAAAGTGCACAGATGATTTAAATCCAGGTCTTTGTAGCTCCAGGCCTTCGCTTTCTCCACCGAATGCTGTGCAGACATTCCCTCAGCACTAGAGGACTCATAGCCTGCTTAAGGAATTGTGCTAACTCCAGCCAACCTTGCTGGAGTTTGATAACAGAGCTTACAATCAAAATCCCACCATGTTACAGATATTGACAAACTGATTCTAGAGTTTATCTGGAGAGGCAAAAGGCCTACAACAGCCAACACAATATTGAAGGGTGAGAAAAAAGCTGGAAGCCTGACGTTATCCAACTTCAAAATGTAATGTAAAGCTACAGTAATCAAAACAGTGTGGTATTGGCAAAAGACAGAGATCAACAGAACAAATGTGAAGCCCAGAAACAGACCCTCCCCACCCCCCATAAATACAGTCAACCAATCTCTGACAAAGAAGTTAAGTCAATACAATGGACAAAAGACCAATTTTTCAACAAATGGTGTGATAACAGCTGAACATTCACATGCCAAAAAAAAAAATCTAGACACAGTAATACACCCTTCACAAAAATTAATTAAAAATGGATCATAGGGGGCCTCCCTGGTGGCGCAGCGGTTGGGCGCTGTGCTGTGGAACTGTCAGCAGCGGCTACGCAAGTTCGATACCCGGCCGGGGAGAATCCCGCATGGCGTGGCAGACCTCTTCTGCCTCGCCCGCTGCTCCCCTCAGCAGTGTGTTTCTGATCTGCCTGTTCTGCTCCCCACTCTGGCTCTGGTGAACCCTCTCGCCGCCCCATGCCTCTGGCCTGTACCCCAGCTTGTATGTATAAAAAAAAAATGGATCATAGGCCCAAATGAAAACGCAAAACAACAAAAACCCTAGAAGATAACATAAAAGAAAACCTAGATAACCTTGGCTAGGGTGAGTGCAAATTTAGAAGCAGTCAATGTCCTTTAGTAAGTGAGTGGATAAACTGTGATTCATCCATACTATGGAATATTATTCAGCACTAAAAATAAATGCGCTATCTAGCCTTGAAAAAAACATGGGAGAATCTTAAAAGTGTATTACTAAGTGGAAGAAGCCAATCTGGAAAGGGTACACATTGTATCATTCTAACTAAATGACATTTAAAAAGGTAAAGCTACTTGGAACAATAAAAAGATCAGTGATTTTCCAGGGTGGGAGAATGGGATGAGAAATAGTACAAGCACAGAGATTATTAGTATAGTGAAACTACTCTGTACTATGTTGTAAGTGGATATAAGTCATTACACATTTGTCAAAACCTACTGAATGTTCAACACAGTGAACTCTCAGGTAAATGAAATTTGGGTGATTAAGATGTGTCAATGTAGGGACCTCCCTGGTGGCATAGAGGTTAAGTGTTAGTGCCATCAACACGAGGGAGCTCTAAGGCCTAAGTTCAATCCGTGGGCAGGGAGTTAACCCACATACCAGTGCAACAGACCTCTCCTGTTCTCACCCACCCCTCAGCAGTTTATTGCTGCTCCAGAACAGCAGCAGATCTGCCTGTTGTGCTCCCCACTCTGTCTCTGGTGAATCCTCTCACCCCTGCACCTCTGGCCTATACCCCAATTCTTCTATGCATAAATAAATATTTTTTTAAAAGATGTGACAATGTAGATTCAGCCTTGGTAAAAAATTAAAATGTACCATTCTGGTGAGTGATCTTGATAATGAAGGTGGCTATGATTTGTGAGGACAAGGGACATTGGGAAATATCTGTTCCTCTCTGTTTTGTGGTACGCCTAAAACTTCTCCAGAAACAATAAAAACTTACCAAAGGAAAAAAAAATAAAAAACTAACCAGAACACAAGATACTATTAAATAGGGTCATAATAGAGGGCCTCCCCAATGGCGCAGCGGTTGAGCGCTGCGCTGTGGAGCTGTCGGCAGCAGCGATGCGAGTTCGACGCCCGGCCTGGGAGAACCCCACATGGTGCGGCAGACCTCTCCTGCCTCGCCCGCTGCTCCCCTCAGCAGTGTATTTCTGTTGGTCTGCCTGTTCTGCTACCCACTCTGTCTCTGGTGAGCCCTCTCACTGCCCCACGCCTCTGGCCTATACCCCAGCTTGTATAAGTAGATCTTTAAAAAAAAAAATAATAGGGTCATAACAGAGATTTAAAATGGAAGGCAAAGAAGAAACAAAGCCACTGTAAGTAGGCACCTGGGACAAGAAAGTGGCCTTTAAGTTGAATCTTGAAAACTAAGTAATTTTAACAAGTTACAGAAGCTGTATCAGAAGGGCACCATTGTGGAAGGGCGTGTGGCAGAGTAGCAGCTACATGCAAAATCCTTTCCTTCTTCCTCCTGGACTTGGCCAGATTAGATTTGCCAAAGCCTTTATGCCGTTCAGAGTGGCCACATGATTAAACAATCTAGCTAACAGAATACGAACAGAAGTGATGGCCGACAGGCCTTGCCCACAGAAACCTCCCACATGAGCTTCTCCATCCCTCTTACCCTTCAGCAAACTGGAAGAAAGATGCTCAGTGCCACTTTGGAAGCGTGATGTGTGTGATGAAAAAGGCAGAGGCTTCATCGGTTCAAGTCTACGAATGATGTCAGGGAGGAGAGCCCCCTTGTACCACAATGGACTCTTCAGTGAGTGTGAAATATATAAACTTCTATTGTGTTTTAATTCATTATGCATTTTAGATCTAATTATTACATTAGCTTGTGTTAGCTTAATTTATACCAATGGTATATTCAGGCAACAGTGAACAGAGAAACATGCAAGCAATACACAGGATGTTGACTGGAAACCTAAATCATGACTATTTGAGCTAAGTCACATAAAAGACTTGAGATTTCTTGTGTTAACAGCAAGTCAGAGTAGATCCGCACTCAAAATCAAACTGCAAGCGGGTAAAATGTTTGGGATTTTTTTGTTTGTTTTTAAAGTTTATTGGAAAATGCAATACAAGAAACAAGACCAAACACATATCTAAAAACTGCAACCACTTTTCTTGCTACGAAAGCCAAAATGGCAGACCTCATTATTGCCTATTTAATCGAAGAGTTTTACCAGTTTAAGTCTGCTGCCATAGTTCCTATTTTGTCAAGAAATGTAAACTACTACTTTATATGATTCATAATATTTTCAAAAATGGCAAAGGACTTTCATTTTTGTCACTAAAATTATACATTTCAGAGAGATTTGTAACAAATTAGAAGACCACCTTTATGAGCATGAGATACTCAAAAGTGTATTTTGCACATCAACTGAAGTATCTTCTTACACTATCACTCTTTCATTTTGCAAAGTCCCTAGAAATGCCCCCTCTTCAACTGCCATTCTATTAATGAACACTCACTGATTTCTTAAATGTTTTATTTTCACTTCCACTAACACAAGCTATGATAGGCATATGACAACAGAAGAGGACGCCCCCCCCCACCAAATTAGAAATGCTCCTACTCTAAAGACAATTGAAAAACAAACAGAAACAAAGATTACAGTTGGTAATATGACTGTCAGAGAAAACAGGATGTTATAAGAGGTATGTCTGCGCTCTCTCAGGCATACTTTTCCCAAGGTCAGATATGTGGCACGCAGCCCAAGAAAGACTAGAAGTAAGAAGTACATACAAACAATATTGCAGGAAGGAACAATAAAAAAATTAATTTGAAGCAGAAAGCAAGCGCATTAGTGTGACCTTTCTTTTCTGAATGAACAACTTCTCTCTAAATGCAACCTGCAAGATGAATGTTGGCCACGGTTGGTATATTGTAATAGAATGAAAGGAAAAAATTATTTCTCAGTTCAGAAGAAGCATGAGGTAGCTGTTGACAACACAAATTCTGGTGGACTCCAAGGAAAATCAGTCTGAGTAAGAAAGTAGGAAGTAGGAAGCCCAAAAGTTGGAAAGGCAAACAACTCAAAGGCTGGTAGGAAGATTTGAAGATAGAATGATCTAGCAGAACAAAACAGGAGTACAATAATGTGACCACACCTGACTCCTGGGGACATGGGGGGACATAATCCAACTGTCTGTTCGAGAAGAAGAGAATATGAATTTCTATAAGCAAGTGCCAGTCTCCACCACTAAGCACTTATGACTCCATCACTTTGCTAATGCAGTTATCTCAGAATGAAATTGTTTACCCCCTTTTTGCCTGGTTTAGAGTGCAGACAGATGCCTTCATCAGCATACAGCTACAGAGTAGATAGGTGCATCCAGCATGGCTAGAGCTGAAAAGAACACATGACACTAGAAATAGTGATCCTCATTATGGGAAGACTGTGCTGTGCCTTGGATAATTAACAGAGAAAAGGAGTTGCAGGAAAGGCAGGGTTATCATTTAGATTTTATCAGCCTTGTTGTACTAGTTGAGTTACTGCAACAAAGAACAAAAAATACAGGATAGATGTTTCTCTGTCACATAAATGTCTGGATCAATATCGAGATGCTGGCTCTCCAGTAGGAAGGGAAAAAAAATGAAAAAGGGACAAATTTCTTTCCTTTTAAAAGCATGATCCAAATATATACATACTACTTCCTCTGGCATGCCATTGGCCAGCAGCTGGGCAAACCTAGCTGCAAAGAAGCCTGGAAATTGTGGTCTTTTTGCTAAGCAACTGTGTGTAGCAGCAGAAAATTCTATCGTGATAAAAAAGAAGTCAACAACTGTTAACTTCAAAAAGTATGCGTTCCCATTTAGAAATTGAAACTCCTAATACTAATAATTTACCAACTAGGTGGAAAATCATAGGCAGGTTCATGATGATATGACATTTTGATAAAGAATAAGAGGCTCAAATTCCGTTCCATGGAAAGTGGACTCTAGAAATATTGCCAAGGAAGAAAAATACACTACCCAGAGTCACTGCTCCCACATCACTGAAAGTCACAGGATCATCTATGATGAGTGTCACTGACTGTCAGAACCACCTATGAAAAGTTTTTCAAAATGTAATGCCCAAGTCCTAGGCTATCTGAATCAGTAAAGCTACAAGTACGGGTCTGCGCATCTAAAATATTTTAAGTCCCCAGAAGTGAATAGAGTACACTATCAGGACTAAATGCAACAATAAAGAGAAATTCAGAGATAAATGTTCAAATTTGCCTGAAATGTTAAACTGAGAAGATTGATTTAAAGAAATAAATGAGGGCCTCCCTAGTGGCACAACAGTTAAGCACAGCACTGTGGAGCTGTTGGCAGCTGCAGTGTTGAGTTCGATGCCTGGCCAGGGAGATTCCCACATGGCACAGCAGAATTCCTGCCTTGCCCGCTGCTCCCCTCAGCAGTGTATTTCAGTCAATCTGCCTGTTTTGCTCCCCATTCTGCGCCTGGTGAACCCTCTCACCGCTCCACACCTCTGGCCTGCACCCCAGCTTGCATGCAAAAATAAGTAAATCCTTAAGAAATAAACAAATGAGAAATTTTTTAGCAAACCTCCATAAAAAAGATTGTAGATTATAACAAACTGGTTATGAAAGTACAGGACTGTCTCGTCTGCTGACTCTGCCAGTGTTAGGACTTGAGGAAGTTCCTAACGAGTTCTGAGCTTGATCTCCCTCACCTATAAAATGAGCCTCTTAGCACCAGTGACCACAGGTAGCATTCCACGATACGACATGTCTTCACTTTGTGAAAGCCATCTCTTCATCTACCAGCAGATTTTGAGTGATATAAGTTTAAAGTAAAAATAATTAACATTCAAGAAATATTTGCAGAGACCTGACTTTGTAACAAGGCTCTGCAAAGTCTATACAAAGATAAACGCAGGCTGGCTTTCATTCTTTTTTTAAGGTGCTTACGGCAGTCAACTGCAAAAGATTTTTCTGGGTTCTACAGTCTTGAACAGAAATCTATTGTGACGACTTTTGTGAGGCAGGAATATACAAAGCCAGAGCTCTTTATCCCTCTCCTCCCCTCCCCTCCATTCTTTCCTCCTTCCTCCCCTTCCCTTCCCTCCTCCTTTCTGCTCCTCCTTTCCTATTTCCACTATTTTCAGTTTAAATGCAATTTTTTGCTAAAATACATATATAATACTCTACAAACAGAAAACAAATAAATCCTGAAATGTTTTTCAATTATTTTGAAGTCTAGTTTAACATTTTGTAACAGATATCAAAAGTGACTAAGGCATAAATAGAGATATTTATAAGGGAGCGCTCATCCCAAGGAGAGAACTTGGACAAAACCTGAGTCCTTCCAATTCCATAGCTTTCAAGAGAGAAAATGCAGATCCAGCAGAAATTTCACTCGTGTGTGTGTGTGTGTGTGTGTACATACATGCATGTTTAATAAAGCAAAGGGACAACAAAAAATGAGGACAAATAAAAGACAGTGAGGAAGGAACAATGGAAAAAAATGAAAAACAGCCTGCTCAAAAACAATTAGCTCCTCTTTCTGCAAACCAAACAGGTTTCACAGGAAAGTCCTACAATATTTTTCTCAGCTTTCCTCTGGTAAACCTCGCTTCGCTGCAACTGGCAAACACGGAGATGCCAGCTACTGTTTGCTTCCTGAATATGAAAGACATTCCATTGAGTGAGTCTGTGTTTCTGGAACTAGCACGCACCCTCCCCCTTCAGCTCACAATCACTCTGCTGGAGAAGAACCATAATAGGGATCATGGAAAGACCAGAGCATCCAATAGCTTAGGGACATGGGGTGTGATTATTATTATTTTCTCGGTTGCTTCCCTTTCCTTTCTTATGTTTTGTTTAAAGTACGTTGAGTTTCCTAGCACATATTGTTTGGGGAGAGAAAAGGGAAAGCTCGGCAAGAATGGGACGAGCAGTGGGGCAGGCAGATACTAAGTTGACAGTGTGTCTTCAGCGATACCCTCATGAGCCTTCCTGAATTCCTCTTCTAAAAAGGATTTCCTGTAGACTCTATTATTAACATTTGCCCTGGGGACACCTAAGACTTCGTAATATATTTTTGTCATCCTTATTAATAATTGTAATTAGTCATTGGATTTGCCATCAAGCATTACTTTTTAACCTACATTCAATAGAAACTCCATTTTCATTACCTAGTAAGTCTTTCTAACAGCATTCTCCTGATGACACCACTCATCAAAAAAAGGGCGGAGGATAGTTATGTCTTGTTCATTGCTATGTTTAGTAGTCCACAGCATTTTTAGTGACCACTATCAAAGTATGTCAGACATCTGTATATGGAAATGTAATGTCCACATACATTAATAAGAAGAAACATCATGAAATCCTCTGACATTATGTGTTCGAAGTAGAAGTATTTGACCCTTTCACAAAAGACAAATAAAAAATCAAACAAAAAGAAAAAATTTTGGTGGTACTAAGGCATCATCTTAAAGTAGTAATTCTTGACTGCAGAAAATTTTGCTCCCCGCTCCACCCCAGGGGACATTTATCAATGTCTGGAGACAGTTTGGGTTATTACAAGGGGGTGGGGGAGTGCTTCTGGCATCTGGTGGATAGAAGCCAAGGATACTACTAAACGTCCTACAATGCACAGGACAGGTCTCCACGGCACTTCAGGTCCTCATCTGAAAAATGAAAATAGGGCTTCCCTGGTGGCACAACGGGTTAAGTCTCAGCACCACGAAGCTATCTGCAGCCACTGCAGCACGAGTTCTATCCCCGGCCAGGGAGCTTCCCACAAGGCGCAGCAGACCTCTCCTGCCTCACCCACTGCTCCCCTCAGCACTGTATTTCAGTCAATCTGACTGTTCTGCTCCCCACTCTGTCTCTGGTGAATCCTCTCACCACTCCATACCTCTGGCCTCCACCCCAGTTCTATGCATACAAGTTAAATAAATCTTTTTTAAAAAAGAAAAATGAAAATAATAATCATAACAAGGTATTATTTTTCAGAATTTAACTCCCGGCCCCAACACATCTGGCAAAAGCTTCTGGCTGTAAAGTTGTTGTTTTGTTGTTATACTTTTCTTTGTAATACTTTCGTTCCCTCATTGTCCAGCTGCTTCTTTGTATGAGTCCTCTGAGGTTAGATACCAACAGACATAGGTGACAGAAATGCCCACATTTCAGTTCAAGACTTTTACCCAATGTTTATTTCAGTCTTACAACCTCTGCCACTTCAATTCACTCACTACCACTTAGAGTATGATTCCTTAAGGGAAGGTTCAAGAGACTTCTTTATGAATACTTGAAGCACAGCCAGGCTTACTACAGGATAGTAGGAATTTAAATAATTCATGAAAGTTGTGCCTGAAACTGACAAGGACAAGGTAGATTGCACAGGAACAGCTTATTCTTCATGTGCCTTTACGTGGTCTTTGATAGCAGCCAGCAAAGAATGTGGTAATACAAAACAAAAACAAAAAATAAATTTTAAAATTTCAAGTGCTCAAAAAAAGGTAAGACAGATATTTGGGTTTTTATGTGACGACAAGTACTTAAAGGATAGTTAAGCCCAAAAGCAATAGGAAGGTGCTAGCTACCAAGTAATAAAAAGAGGTACATATTTTTGGTCTGGTTTGGAAATGGTCCCTTTGAGAACTAGACAATTTTCATGTTCAAGAGGATAGAGTGGCTTTCTCCACATAGAAATCTTGAAGATTTTCTAATTCTCCTGACAAAATGAATGTTGAATGTCACTTGGTGTCAGTGACTAATGAAGATGTCAGCTATTTCTCCAATGCTATTAAAAAGCATTGCTTTACACAGATAAAAGTTGAGTGACTACACTGGGTCACTGTAGAAGACAAGATATTGTTGGAGTGACAGTTGTACCCTTGAAATGAGTTTTATTGGTAGGAAGATGAAAATGAGTTTGTCTTGGAAGGTCAGCTATCTAGCCAGGATGCCTACCCGTAGCCTCTGTGGCTTTTCATAATTTTGTTTTTGATAAATTCATGAGTTCATTGTCTACTCTTCCAATGCAACTGCTCACTAATCAGCCAAATGGAATATGCTATTTGATCCCATTTAACCCATGATTTTCCATCTCCAAGCCATAGCTTATGCATTTCACTCTACCTAAAACCCCTTTCCCTCCATTTTTCTGAGTCAAACTCCTCTCCATCCTTTAAGGCCCATTTCAAAAGTCATCTTTGAATGAGGGCTTTCCTGAACCCACCTTCTGCAAACTAGATATGATCATTCCAAACAAATTTCAGTAACACCGGATCTAACTCTTTCTTCTGGCGATAATGATGCCCTGCCTTGCCTTGGACTATTTATTTATCAACATTTCTTTTTCTTCCATCTTGTAAACATCTGAAAACAGTGACTATGTCTTAATTCTTTCTGCACTATTTGCAATATATTGCAGTATTCCCTGAACTTGAAAATGCTCAATAAACGTGGCTGGAGTCATCAATAACACTTTCCCTTTGACAGTTTGGGACTCAGTATTTATCCTTTTATCATCCCTGTAGATCCTCTCTCACCCCTGCTCATAGAAGTCAGCACAAAGTGACCTCACCTGTGCCTTGAAAATACCAGAAGATCAGAGGTTAGAAATTTGACGCTCCACTTGTAAAGGCTGCTCCCCTATGTCTCTCTAGGAGTTATGGGATCCTAGATCATAAACACCATTTATATAAAATGCCCAAGTCTGGGGTTAAGTGAACTGCCCAATGTCTTATATAGGGCAGACTTAGAACTAAAATCTAACACAAGCATCAGTCCTTTTGTAGTTCGACACTGTTGTCTTTTTATCTTGTCGGGTCATAAACTGCCTCATTCCAGGACTACAATTTTTTTAAAGTATAAGCCTACACACCTTAATTTGCCAAAACAATAATAGTTACATGAAACCTTGGATTTACTTACAAATTTGCTTATACAGTTGGTGTGTTCTACCCTAATCCAAAATTTCAATGATGAACCTATCAGATTTCAATACATACAAGCATTTACTTGCTTGTAACAACAACGCTCCAGGTCCTGTTGGTGCTATTGAGAACATCCAAAGAAAAATGAAGTTCAAGCAGAAACGTTTTGCTGATTTTATTCTCAGTAGAACTCAACCACAAACCAAAGTCACAGATGAATAATGCTTCAAATGAAGTGAAAATAATGAATCAATAACATGACTGGCAAATTCAGGGGAATGGATCAGAGTTTTGAAAAATGTTCACAGAAGATTTTCTTCCAGGGAACTATCACAGCATCCAAATGCATTTATTATTAGCTCACTGCAATTTCCATGGAACAGAAACTAAGCAAGACCCTTCTGGCTTACTCCCATTTTTCATGTGGTTGGCTGTAACCTTACACCCCCTTGTTCATGTGCAACCTAAAATCTGTCTTCATCAGACTAAATTAAGAGATTTTTACACCCTACGATTTGCTGATTTTTTTAGCTTCTTCATACCCCAAAGTTAAGATGACTTTACGCCCCTGGACTGCTTTTGGAAAGGTATTTATCAAGTTTCAATTTCTTTATGAGACCTGCGTCATTCTCCTCAGGGTGATTATCATGTAGGTGAGCGTGCCATACTTCTACATAACACATCTTCCACTTCATGAGGCTCAATACAAAATACTTGGTGGTTGTATCTAACTATAATAAAGACCATTGAGCTATTTAACACAAACTCTCACAAGCCTACACAGCAGAGAGAAGCAAATGGTTTGCTCTTATGTGGTAAATTCAGAGCCCAAAACACACAGAATCAAGGAAATTTTGATGAAGGCAGATCTATCTTTTCATATTTCTGCAGGTACTGAGAGGTCATATCTAAGATTTGCTGCACAATAAAAACAGCTTCAGTCAACCTATCTGGTAGCCTGGACAGGTCTTTAAAGGGAAGTCCACGCAAGGTACAGTTACAAAGGATTATGTAACACATATTAACAAGTGTGATTATAAGGAAAATCCTTTTAGCTTTGAAATCTATAAAATTTAACCATGAAATAATACGATTGGTTCCTGTTAGCATAAGATGTAAATTGCGGTAAAAATAGGTACTGTCTTTCCAGAATAGCCATATTGGAAAGCTATAGATATTCCAACAATACTGCTTTTGTCCCAAAAATATCAACTTTTAAAAATTGGTTTGAAAAACAAATTCTATAAATATAACTACTGAAGTAAGGCTGCATAGGCCGAGGTTAAAGGACTACAGGTGCTTTAATGGTGGAGGCGGTGTGGTGACATACAGCTGAGGAGATGTGAATCTATTCCCTTACATCATTGTTGTAAAGCAATGTTACCTCAAAAAAGAAAAAATATAGAAATAAAATTGATTTCAAGAGAACAAACTATGAAAATGTTCATCCTTTCCATTTGGGCTTGATTTTTTAAAGCAATCTGCAGCAGTCAGACTTCAAGTTTCCCCCATGACATCTGTTACCCAGTGCTCATGCCCTTTTATGCTCCCCTCCCTGTGAGTGTAAGTAGAGGCTGTGACTTGCTGTGACTTCCTCCTAGACAACAGAAATGGCAAAGATGATAAGATGTATACAATCACATGTGATTACATTACATACAACTGTAACCCATCTTGCTAGCAGACTCTCCCTGGCTGGCTTTGAGGAAGTAAGCAGTAGTTTTCGGAACATCCATGTAGCAAGTAGTTGAAGGTAGACTAGAGCTGACAGGCAGACTGAAGTTTTGAAGGAGTTGAATACTGCCAACAACAACATGAACTTGGAGGCAAACCCTTCCCCAGTGAAATATTTAGATGAGACCCCATTCCTGGCTAATACTTGAGGAGGACCCAACTAAGTCAGGACCAGACTTTTGACCCACTGAAACTATGATATAATGTGTGTAGACTTAGGTTGCTACACTCACAGTAACACCATTACACAACAGTAGATAACTAATGTGCCAACTTTGATCATTCTGAGCCAGGAATAGTCAATATAACAAGTCATATTTACCTAAGCTATTCTTAAATCCTGTCCTATTAATTATATTGTCCTTACCCTGATTTCCAAATTATTCAATCCTAACAAAATCATGAAGTCCCTTAAAGGGGAACCACTTTCAAATTTGTCTTATATTTTATAGATTAGTTTAATAACATCTAGCATTTCCAGGACATTTGCTGTGTATAGGGTACTGTACCTAGCATTCATATATTATTTTATTAATCCATACAACCCTATAAGGTAGAAATTCTTATATTACCATTCTAACAATGAAGAAACAGAGCAAAGTAATTTTCCCAAGATCAAAAAGTTATTAAGCATCAGAGCTAGGAATCTAATTTAAGTAGTCCAACTTCCAGAGCCAACATAATTAACATCTCTCCTATAAAGGATATTCACAAGCATTATCTCATGTAGTCCAAACAAAGTCCCATGAGGTAGCTATTCTAATGATGAAATATATAGATGAAGAAGTATATAGATGAAGACTTTATCTCCAAGAGTTTAACAGATAAAGTCATCTAACTTCTTAATGGTTGAGTGGAGACTAAAAAAACTAAAGTTCCATTGATGCCTTACTCCAGGGCCATTTCTCCCACGAGCAGGCCAGTCAGTTGCTGCTCTGCAGTCCTGAGGCTGATTATCTTCTGGGCAGATCTGGTAACCTGAATCCAGCAAAGTCCAAAAGAGAAGCCCTAAAATTATTTTGAATAAAAGTGCCATTGAGCTACTCAGTGTAAACTCATGGGTTCCATTTTGAAAAATAACACTCATCTCCAAGTAAAATTTCCATGACCATAAAATTATAATTGTATTACTTTACAATCACACCTCATAAGCAGACACAAAAACAAGGTATTGAATATAAATTTAGCACATAACTGCGAAACTTGATTTTTTAAACTATAAAGTAAGGAGAGTGAGTGAAGATCAATATCTCTCAATGTTCCAGTGGACACTAATCCCACAAGATGTTAAAAAATGTACAGAGAAGAAAAAGACGCATGGAGGGTTTTTGCACAAATAACTTTATGCTATTTGCATTCTTCTGGGAGTTCAGTTCACATTAGCACATTGCAAGACCTGCACTAAGGAAATCTATGGTACACTTCTGCAGCAAGTGACTGCAAAACTTTTTAACCACATAACCTTTTCTTCTCTGGAATCATTTATTAATATCTGCTAGGACTCTAATTTCTTCATGGGAAATTCTATGAATTTACCTGAAGGTTAATTTTCATTTCACAGGAGGTTAAAAGTTAACTTTGACCTATAAGCGAGTTAGAGGTAGTTTGTTTAAATTATACAAACTTAGGAGACAATTGCACATGTCCCCAAGAGCACACATTTTCTCTAGGCTTCCCATCATTCACTTTTAGCTGCCCATTATCGACTCAATCTTTTCAGAGTACCTTGAGTTGATGATTTTGATGTATCTGAGAATATAAAATAACGTTTGCAGATTATCAACCCATCGCCAGAGCACAACTTCCTGGCGTAATCATTTATTCTACCAACTTGCTTCCTGAAATCAAGGGAAGAAAAGGAAGAGAAAAAGGGCAAATACATTACATTTCTATTACACAAGTAGTCTGTGAAGTTCCCCCATGCCGTTTCCTTATTTCAGCTAAAATAACCATGTTCAAAGAGTATATTAATCCTATTGACCTTTGCAAAGCTACTTAGTAGGATCTTGCCTTTTTTTCTTCTTTTTTTCCATAGTAGAAGTTTTTGGTAAAATTTCCTCACCCAAGTCAGTTTCACAGTGTGTAAAGTGGAGACAATGAAGTGGAACTTTAATGATTTCATTTGCTTCCTATCAAGTCACTGCCCACACAGCCAAGTCACTAGTATCAGGTGTAACAAAGATGCCTTCAGGATAATTGTGGGTGCTGCTCTAGAGCAGTTCTTCTAATCTAGGAGTCATCTTGGCTCCAGCTCCAACTTTAGACAAAATATTCAACTTTTGTTAGGCTGGTTTTTTTAAGCCCGTGCTTTCCTCATCTACCAAATGGGCTTATCATAGCTCCAAACCTAGAGGTGTTGAATGGGTGAGAGAATGCATAGGACATATTATCCAATCCAGTTATTCAAAAAGCATCAGTGTGCTTGCATCTCTGTTTAGTGGGATGTCACTTCACTTAATCCTTATAATAAAACTTACATGGTGACATCTGGCATTCTAATTTTTACAAATGAGAGAGCAGCAAAGGTAAGAAATTTGCCCAAGGTCATCTAGCTAATAAGTAGAGAACAATGAATCTGAACACTCTTCTATTGACTCTGGCTTTTTCATTGTACCACACTGATGGGCAACAAAATGCATTGACTGTCCCCTATGGCACACACTTGCCAAGATCCTGAAGCCAAAAAAAACAACAAAAACAAAAGTCAAGACTAATACTTAGGCAAAGCTGTGAATTAAGGTAAACTGATCTCCTCTATCATTGCTCCCTACTTCCAGGAAGGAGTGACCTCATGTTGTCCCCATAAGACCAGGGATCTTATCACAATGCCTCACTAGGACCAACCTACCCAGACAAGGGCCCATTTTATTGACCAGTGCTAGTCAAGGAACTGGTCCATGAGCTGATTGTTAGCAGATAATGATAAAATAAGGAGTTTATATTAGAATGTAAATCCATGTGCCCCTTACTTCAATCAGAAAGTCTTCACACATACACACACATTTAAAAAATCAATTAAAAGAGTGCTTAATGACCCTGAAAGTTTCCTATCTAATGGAGGAACAGCAAGAGTCCCTAGACCACAATGAATAGAGGTATTCTAGAACATTCTCAGCTCTTTCCTATCTCTCCTTCCCCAATAGAACATAGCTGTTTTGTGCTTATTTCCCCTATGCTCTGCCCTTTTTCAATGACTAACCTGAAAAATCTAATCATGTAAAGGTATTTTATTGCTAATGGTTAATGTTTGGTGTCTCTAGGTAAAATATTTTTCATTCAATGTAGGTCGATTATAAATGTTCCCTAACCTAGCCAGAGAATCATCCTGATATTGAGGAACTTAGGTACTACACAAAGCTTTGATAAATATACTCTAGGGCAACAGATAAGAATACAGGTGCTGCTTAAATCCATTAAACTGGCCGCAAGTTTGGGAGCATGCCCACATGGCTGTGAACTGTGGTGGTGTGGTGATGTGAGGTATGGTGTAGAAGCAGATTAGGGAGAGAACTTGCTTGCTCTTTACTCAAAAGATTACTCCTAAGTTTGCCAGTAATGGGAAGGATGAATTTTAATCTTGCTTCTCTGTCAGAGACACGTGTATTTCCCCTTTTTTCTTCCCTATTCAACTAGTAAAGGAAGCGAGAGGTCAGAGGTGCCAAGAAGAACGGCAGGCTTATAGCAGGCACTCAGCAGATACATCAGTCCCTCAACAAGCATCAGCCTAGCATGTCAGACACGGTTCATGCAAGAGGAAACTAACAAATAAAGATCCTGGTCTTCAAGATGCTCAACTTCTAGAGGGAGATGCATTAAATAGAAGTGGGGAGGAAAAGAGTCTTGAAAATTTTGAGTTGTGGGGAAAGAAGGAACAAACAGATTAAATGTGTCCAGCTTGCACTGTTTCTTTCTCTCAACCATATTCAGAATGTTATAGAACTATAATGACCCCGTGGCAGGTTTGAATTTGGGTACTTAAACTGCCCCAAGAGACAGTTGGTCTGGGTGTAAGAAAAAAATCTTACTAGGAAAGATTACGACAGAAAGGTAAAAATTCCACTTCCTAAGTTAAGACTAAATAAATAACCCCCAAAATGGGCAATTAACCCAACCCTAATGAGGCACCAGGAGTAGAAGAGCACAAGACAGGAAATCAGAGCCCCTGCTGTGCCGTTTATAAGCTGCATGAGCTTGGCCAAGTCACCCCACCTTTATAGCATCTGGAAAGGAGGAAGGGAGTATTTGCTGACCTCTGGATTCTTTTCCAATCCTGTGACTTTAGTGCCACTAAATTCTTCAAATACTCTACTTCCATATTTTCATTATGATAGGTTTTCACCAGAAAAATACATTACATTGCTTCTGAAAGTGCTATTCAGGAGTTTTTAAACTATATCCCATTTCTGGGTCTACAATTGTCAAGTCTGAGAAAGAGACAAAAAGGAGAGGGGAGAGCGCACAGTAACATTGTCACGTTTGCATATCACAGGAAGAGTTCACTATGGTTCTTACTGTCCTGCTGGTGCAGCTCTCACTGTCCTCACACAAGTAAACCAGTCTTTTTTTTTTTAAAGATTTATTTATTTATGCATACAAGCTGAGTGGGGTACAGGCCAGAGGCATGGGGCGGCAAGAGGGTTCACCAGAGACAGAGTGGGGAGAAGAACAGGCAGATCGGCTGAAGTACACTGCTGAGGGAAGCAGCGGGCGAGACAGGAGAGGTCTGCCACGCCATGTGGAAATCTCCCCAGCAGGGCGTCGAACTTGCGTCGCTGCTGCCGACAGCTCCACAGCACAGCGCCTAACCGCTGCGCCACCACAGAGGCCCAGTAAACCAGTCTTTATGTCGTCACTAGATCGCTAAAAAGCAGTATGTTAACCCAATTCTGCTCATTTAAAGCACAATGTAACTGCACTAGAGAATCTGCTGTTAAGAGAATACTTTAATATCTTTTGTGATGCCAATCAATACCCTTTAGTTCATTTTTTGGTGATAATCTGGACTTGGATGAATTCATATTTAAAATTTACAGTCAATATACACCAAGGACCTGTTCTAGGCTGAAAGGTTTACACATAGTATTGCCTCTAACACTAACAACCCTGTAAAAGTCCTAGTGTGATTATCACCATTTTATAGAAGCAGGAAATGCAGCTAAGTGATTAATAACCCAATATCATGCAACTGGTAGGAATGAGAACTAGAAGGCAAACCTTCATTTACCTGACCCAAGAGCCCAAGTTCTTAAGCACCAACTCAACTGTGCCTATGAAAACTGAGATAAAGCTCTACCCTGGGCACTTTTTGGCATCTGGGGACTCCTACTGGCTTGTGACTTCTATATTCTTAGTCCCAGAGTCCCTACACCCATTTCTTTCTGGAAGTTACTAGGTGTTGCTTCCAGGGCTGACAAATAACCACGGGTTCCCAGGCATAGATGCTGCTCTCAGAAGCCCAGGTCTGGGAGCAGAGATAGAGCATAGGAGTATCCGAGCCAGAAGTCTCAAAGCCAGCTTATCTGGGGACAGTTGGAAAAAGTGGGCAGGTTTAGACTAGAGAGGAAAAAGTCCCAGAGAAACATGTTTTCACGTGGTCTTTTCACAGTGCAGTGGTCTCACTGAAAGAAGTCACCTCAGTCAGAAGCAGCAGGTTGATGCTTACTCAGCAACACAAATTAATCTTTAAAATACAGAAAGAAACAAATGGGACCTATTGTCTAATTCCAACTATTTAAATTAAAAATCTTTGAGAAAATAACAGGGCCTCCCTGGCGGTGCAAGGGGTTAAGTCTCTGCACTATGGAGCTATCCACAGCCACTGCATCACGAGTTCGATCCCCGGCCAGGGAGCTAACCCACATGGCACAGCAGACCTCTCCTGCCTTACCTGCTGTTCCCCTCAGCAGTGTATGTCAATCAATCCACCTGTTCTGCTCCCCACGCTATCTCTGGTGATTCCTCTCACCTCCCGCCCCATACCTCTGGTCTACACCCCAGCTCTTGTATGCATAAATAAGTATTTTTTTTAATATTTGAGAAAATAACAATGCCAGTTTTATAAGAGCATACAAATGGAAAACACATCACAGCTGTTAGAACAGTTATCTGTGAGGAGCGAGGCAGGGATGTCAAAGAAAACATCTATCCTACTTTACTTTAGCTTGAATATCTGAAAAGAATGCATGTGTTATTAAATAAGCCCCAGGAGATAACACTAGGATCAGCAAGTGAAACAAGAAGAGCACCATTCAAAACATATCCAGATACCAACTACTTTCACACCTTCCCTCAGCCGAGACACCATCATCTCTGGACTTACTAGCAATAGCCTCCTCACTTCTCTGCCAAAATCCACACTTTTCTCATGCAGTATTATTTGCAGAGCAAATCTTTCAAGGGGTAAGTCAGACCATATTAATCCCTTGCTCAACAGCCTCCAATGACTCCCCATCCTATTCACAGTAAAATCCAGTGTCCTTGCAAAGTCCTGCCAGGCCTTGCATGAGTGGGTTCCCACTCTTTCCCTAACCTCATATCCTTCACTTTTCCCTTGGCATCCCTCAATCTTTCCACACTGATCTCCTTGCTGCTCTAAGAACACACTAAGTACTCACCTGCCTCAGGACCTTTGCACGTACTGTTTCCACAGCCTATTATGTTCTTCCCCCAGATAATGGAGATGACTCATTCAGGACTCCACTGGAAAGTCATGTCAGTGAGGCTTTTCCTGATCATCCTAGTTAAAATTGCATGTGCCCTTCAGGCACTCTCTTTCTTTCTTTCTTTCTTTCTTTCTTATCTCTTGTTATTCTCTTTATTTTACTTGCCTTTATTTACTATGTCCTTGCAGAAAGCAAGCATCAAGAGCACAGGGATCTCTATTTTGTTTACTATTGTGTCCTCACAACTTAAACAGTATCTGGAACATGGTATGCACTCAATAAATAAATTTGAATTGATTTTTGGTCACCATAAAAAACTTCCACAACACTGCCCTTAAATCAGATACCTAGGGAATTCATGAGCTCCCTACCCCTGGAAATTTTCATGCAGAGACTGAATGACCTTTGGAAGAGATACTAAGGAAAGGATTTGAGCACGGGTATTTGAACTAGATACTAATTCAAGTTCTTGTCAATTCTGACATACCACCATTCTATGAAGCACCAATGATGCTAACATAAGATGTTCAAACTCCTAAAACTGGACCTAGGGAGGTCAGTTAATGCTTAAGAAACTAAGGTCATATTTCCAGTTCCCTGTGCCTAGAGAACTGAGTACTCTTTGGTAGTTTTCTTGTTTGAGCACAGGTCTTTTGTTTTGCCTCATTTTTAATGTAAATCTGTTAAGCCCCATGAGTCTATTTGGCAACATTTTCTCCTGAATACAAAAAAAGCAGCATACATCTAATTGCAAATGAGAAACTTCAGGACAAGCTAGTGTTATCAAATAACTGTATTATCTGAAAAAAAAATTCATCATCTCACGTAATTTAAATTCTTGCCCTTTGCTCCCTTATGTATATTTTTGCATTAAAAAGTCTGCTTAAAATTAGTTCAATTCTTCCCTTTGGGGTAGATTTCAAAACAAAAACAAGGGAGGATTAAAAAGAGGAAGATAATGACTGATAGTTGAGATCTCATCTATAGTGTTTCTTGATTTATGTATGATAAAAAGGCTGAAAGCACGCGTGGGGAGACCATAAAGAAGAGAATGCACATTCTAAGAACCACACAATTTAGTGACCTCACTACCCTCTGGGGAAGAAAATACTTTATTTTTTCTTACAGTGATGAGAAAATCACAAGACCTAAGAGACAGAGACCCAAGCTTTGGCCTCTAGTGAATGTGGATTAAAGTAAGATGCAGGTATTTCCTGCACCACCGTTGTCCTCTTTGAGAAGATGGGAATCTTCAGTGTGTGAGCGGGCAGAGGGTCCTATGGGTAACTGGGTGAGGAAAGCAAAGGAGTCCTCTGCTCCCTGAAGCAAAAATACTAACCAACTGGGAAACCCTCAGGCCAGAGGAATTATCCCAGCCCTCTTCATGACTTTATGACTTCCTCAGCACAGAGATACAGGGCCCAGGCAGATAGTCAATTACATGCTATTTCACACAAGGCTGGGAGGGCAGGCACACCCCACTACCTTCATAGGAAGTCTTCATTTCCAGACAAAAGAGTTTTGAGTTTGGGGTTTTTCAGGTTATATCCATTCTCATCTCAGCTGCCAATATCTAGCCCTATTTCTAGAGAGGAGCTACAGACGCAGCACGTGTCAGGACAGGCACCATTAATTATCATCTGTCTCTCACCACCCTGCCACTTCCGGGCTAATTCCAGGGTCTCCTTAAAGGGAACCTTCAGGCACTGAGCTGAGTAGTGGCCAAGAGGGTCAGAGCTCCTCTTCCTACCATTTTCTCTTTCACCCTCCCTGCACCCGCTGCCTCCTTGGTAATTAGCAGTTCTTCCTTCTACAGGACACATAGATGTTTTATTACAGAAACACACACCCTAAAAGATCAGCTTTCAGTAGTAAATTCTGAGCACCTTCCATGTGCCCTGTATTGTGATCCGTGCAGAGGTGAAGATGGGGAGGTGAGGGGCAATGGGCAAAGGCAGGTGCAGTCAAGGCAGACATGTTCACACCCACAAGGAGCTCACAACCCGTCTAGCAGGTAAGACTATTATTACAAAAGAAAATAATTAGATATTCACATAACACAGTGTTCAAGCCAGAGAAACAAGGAACACCAGAGGAGACAGATTCCGTGGGGTTTAACCAGGACTGAGCCTTGAGCGATAGAAGACAAAGGAGACCTTGGGCCAACGTCTCCAGACCTGCGTGGCTGTCCTGCCTCTCCTGTTGACCCGCCCTCCCCCATGAAGCCAGGGGGTGCGTTGGGGGCCACAGACAATCTCAGGGGAAATCAGACAGGTTTTGTCCCACTCTGATGCTCTCCTGAATTGTTCAGCACTTAGAACTCAATTCTCAGAAAACACAAAATTAAAATGCTGCAACTAAGTCTACAAATTCATTTTCTACAGAGAGCCAGACGATTCTATGAATATATTTGTGATCAGCTTTCTCCAAAGGGAGAATTTTAAACAGGAAACAATTAGCAAAAAAAAGTAAATTTAAAGAAGGTACAAGATCAGGGTAAAAAAGCCTGGCCCTAGAAAAGCAGGGAAAGAACTTGTGCTCATATCCCAGGCAAAAGGAACCAAGTCTCCAAGACAGTGCAACCCCACGATAGAAGGACCGGCTCCTCCCCTTAAAGGCCTTCACACCTGCTCTAGGTGTGACCTCAGGCCCCTGGTCTGCTGACTGGCACACAGGAGGGAGGCACGTCACTTATATTCTCAGAGAGATTGGGGACAAGCCTACCTACCTCTAAGGGCTTGGATGTTAATGAAAATATAGAAGAAGGTTCAGTACAGGACCTGGGACAGAAATTACTCCAGTGATATTTATTATTACCATTGTTAATAATAATAATCTTAATATTACCCTTCCTCACTATGCAAGCTACTTCTTTCTTTCTGACTTTTCTTTGAAATACTCAAATAACTTGAAAGTTACATGCTCAGATCCCCACAGGGTTTTCTTCTCCTGTTAGTGCTACAGGTCATCCTGGTTTAATCAGTCCTTTTAAAGAATCACCAGCCATTCTTCTGGTTGACATTTTAATCAGGTTTTCCCAAGAATCCCAAAGGAGGGGGGGAAATGGGATTGCAATGAAAAAAATCCACTTTTCTGTACATGCCAGTAAATTATAACTTTGCGGACGCCTTAGAAAAAGAACAAAAGACATGGCAGAACATTTTTCTGGCGGAAAATATTGACAAAGCAGTAGAGCCAAATTCCTCGAAGTATTGACAGTGGGGCTGGGGGTGGGGGAGGCAAGGGCAAGGAAAAGAGCAGTTCTGTGTCTCATGCTACCTCTAACTCTAGCCTGTAAGTGTTCACAGGACACCTTTGAGACAGGAGCAAAATATCTCCTCTCACGTAACCTTACAAAGATAGAAAGGGAGAACACCTTTAAGTACGCAAGATAGAATATTCAAGTCCTCCGTTTAGGGCTTTGTG
This sequence comes from Scalopus aquaticus, assembly GCA_004024925.1. Lineage (NCBI taxonomy): Eukaryota > Metazoa > Chordata > Mammalia > Eulipotyphla > Talpidae > Scalopus > Scalopus aquaticus. The sequence continues at coordinate 43,408 of PVIJ01011525.1, forward strand.
CTCAGATGACACCTAATATTGTCTTGCTCAGTGTTTGTCCTTGAGAAACTCCTTGCCTCCCTGTGGGTCAGATCCTCCCTGCACCATCTCCTATTGGTCCTCGGGAGGACAATGGGAGCACTAGAAGTGGGTGCCGAGTGAGGTCCTGAGGACCGCATCTGAGGAGGAGGGAGCCCCTGCCTCGGAATCACACATTGTTGTAAATCAATGTTACTCCAATACTTTTTTTTTAATGACTCTAAAATAAATGTCTCTGCTGTGGACATGAGTCAGTCTGACTTTTGCAGAGATGTGGAGTCAGAAAAAGGAGCCCAGGGCCTCCCTGGTGGCGCAGCGGTTAAGCGCTGCGCTATGAAGCTGTCGGCAGCGGCAACACAAGTTCGATGCCCAGCCGGGGAGAGTCCCACATGGTGCGGCAGACCTCTCCTGCCTCGCCTGCTGCTCCCCTCAGCAGTGTATTTCCATTGATCTGCCTGTTCTGCTCCCCACTCTGTCTCTGGTGAACCCTCTCGCCACCCCACACCTCTGGCCTGTACCCCAGCTTGTATGCATAAATAAATTTTTTTAAAAAAGAAAGAAAAGAAAAAGGAGCCCAGGCAGGCATCCCAACTCTCCACATGCCTATGTGGTGTCCCTGGGCAAGGTTCTTAACCCCTCTGACTCCACAGACACATTGTCTGTAAAGCAGAAATATGAGTATCACCTTCCAGTTCAGGCTGTAGGGGATTAAATGGGGTAATATATATACAAAAAGCTCAGCACACAGCCTGTCTTATAGGGCACACTCATACATTTGGTCTTAAGGAGGAGGAGGACAGGGAGGAAGCAAGCAAGATGGCAACAAAAAAGGCCCGGATGTTCTGACAGTGTCTGCTAGCTCCTACCCTCCGCCAACCTCCCTGCACCATACTCATTCCAGATTGGAGTAGAAAATCAAAATCAAATAACAACTACAACTCATGTTAATTGTTAGGGCAGGGCTAGCAAAGTACCACAGAGTGGGTGACTTAAACAACAGAGATTTCTGGTGTCAGTTCTGGGGGCCACAGGCCCAACAGCAAGGTTCTGCCAGGGCTGGCTCCCGCTGAGACTGGCAGAGAGAATCTGTTCCAGGTCCCACACCTAGTTTCCAATACCTCCTTGGCAATCTTTGGTGTTCCTGGGCTTCATTGGTACTTGGCACTCTCCCTGTCTGTGCGTGTCTGTGTCCAAATTTCCTCCTTTTACACGAAGAGCAGTCATATTGGATTAGGACCCATTCTAATGACCTCCCCTTAACTAATCTCATCTGTGATGACCCTATTTTCTTTTTTTTTTTTAAGAGTTATTTATACATACAAGCTGGGTTACAGGCCAGAGGCGTGGGGCGGCGAGAGGGTTCACCAGAGACAGAGTGGGGAGCAGAACAAGCAGATCAGAACTACAGTGCTGAGGGGAGCAGTGGGCGAGGCAGGAGAAGTCTGCCGCACCATATGGGATCCTCCCTGGCTGGGCATCGAACTCGCCTCGCGTGCAGCCGACAGCTCCATAGTGCAGCGCTCAACCGCTGTGCCACCAGGGAGGCCTGATGACCCTATTTTCAAATAAGCTTACATGCTGAGGCTCTGTGGGCTAGTTCTCTGACAGAGGAACAGAGGGGGAAAGAGACATAAGTCAACCCATCAGATCACTTATTAGCCACATGACCCTGGGCAAGTCACTTAACCTCTGCCTCGAGCTTCTCAGGACTAGTGCACGGACTGTAACTGAGCTACTGGCACACTCCCCATGTGTCCTTGGGTGTTGCCATTTGGCAACGGGCAGCATGACCTTTGACCATCTGCATGCTTTCTCTGGCCACCAAAGTCATTCTGCCCCTACCATACCAGGCTGGAAACTTCAGAGAAGTAAGGCCAAGAGAGCTCTCAACCAGTCCACGATGAGTGGTTGTGTGAGTTCTCCAGCTACCTTGCCCTCTGGCGAGATAATTCCACACAGTTCCCAGCATCCCAGCTACACTAAGCTCCAATTGCCAGTTTTTTGTGCCTGACTAATCTGTCCCTTCTCACTCACTTCCCCATTCTTCTAGTGGGATCTTCTCACCTCCCAGATAAATTACTTATACTAAAATCCTAGTCTCAGTACCGGCTTTTGAGGAGCAAATGTTGATATTTGTTCTTGTAATGACTAAATAATATTTAGACTAGAGCCTACTTAGTGCTGCGAAATTATTGACCATTGCTATTCTTATGAGCAAAGTCATATGGTTTTTGCCATGCCATGAAGTTCCAGTCCCAACGCGCGAAGGCATCCAAAGGGGCTGCTTCACTCACAAGCCTCATTTGGCAAATAGGTGAATGAGGAGGCAGGCGGAACTTGTTCTTCTGCATCTGAAGTGGCTCTCCTCTCTCTTCTCACTGTGGAGATATGGGACCAGCATAACGTCTCAGCAGCTCGCTTCTTCTTAGGGATGAGAACAGAGATCACTGACTTGGAGCCCTCGACTATATATGGCTGATCACTGGAGAGGCATTAAAGTGTAATGTTTAGGATCATGAGTGTGAAATAAAGCCGGGATTCCAAGCAGTGCTCTGACACTTTCTAGCAGCACAGTTTTGGGCAAGTTGCTTGATCACTCTAAGGCTTAGCTTCTACCTCTGAAACATGGTCGTAATGACAATTGTGCTCAAGGATTGCATGGTAAAGTATATTTATTGGGTGAATAATAGTTCACCCAATAAAGGTGAGTTATTATTCTCATTCAGCTATTCATTCTTTATACTATGGAGATGGAGCTGGGTATTCCTATGACATCTTTCTCCTCCCCAAGGCCTTCCCATTGTCACCTCTATTTCCCTCCCACATGCTTGGCATATAGTTGGCACGTAATAAATGCTTCAAATAGTGAATGAATAAATGAATAATGCAGGAAAAGATTTAAACTATTATTATTCACTTTTTATATGCTGCTGCTTCCAGAAAGGATTTGAGGAGGTTGAAGAATTAATTATATGAGTCAGAGTTTATATGTTCTGACAACCACCACAGAAGGTAAAACATACAAAGATTCCAAATAGCCCAAGATTGTGAGCATTAATTAATTAATGCTAACTTTTCCTGCCTGAGCAAAGGCCTCGGGCTAATAACATTCTGAAATTGCTTAAAAGCAGTTATAGTCACAAAACCGAGGTACACCAAGAGTCCACTGGGAGCTTTAATAAGATTGTACCTGAGCTCTTTATGTCAGGAGGGGGCTCAAGAGACCATTCACAGATGGAAGCAAGATGGGGAAAAAACCTCACTCAGCAAATAGCATGCCATTAACTTGGTGTGTGTGGATGGTACTCAGAGAAGCAGTAATTGAGTCAATAAAAAATCAGAGTGGATAAACAGGCCAAAATCGGGAATGGGGTAGGGTGGGGGATAAAATTGCCACTTCCCAAGGAAATACAGAGTGAAGCAAGCTGAAAAACATAGGCCACTATATCAGAATCTTAAATACAATACACATTGAATAAATGGAATAGTAATATAATGAAGTGATGGGGATAGTGGTCACTTAATAAAAATAATGGCTAGGATTATGGGTGCTTTGGAAGTAGGTGTGGTGTGGGAACATACATATGTGAAGAGGTATAAACCTATGCCTTGGAATCAAATACAGGTTTGTAAACCAAGGTTATCTCAATAAAAAATAATAATACTAAAAAATAAGGACTACAGTATATTATGTGTTCACAGTATTCAGGAAGTGTCTTATGTGCCTTTACCTGCATCTAATCCTCACAACAGAACTATAAGGTGGTTTCCATGATTATTCCCAGTTTGTATTTTAGAAAAATGACACACAGAAAGGGTAACTTGTCTTTCACGAATCATTTCATTTAATCCTCACAATATTTTGAGAAAGTTACTATTATTTGTCACCTTTTTATAAATAAGAGAACTTAAGCACAGAGAGTTTAATAATATGGCCAACATCACACATCTAGTAAGCACTGAGCCAGGGTTCAGAGGCACCAAACAGACCCCAGAACTAGCACTATATATGGGTTGCCACATGAAATATACTTGACTTCACCATAAGGAATATCTAGCATAAAAAGTCTGAGGGTATAATAACAGCAAACCATTACACAGAATTCACTGTGACCAGGAATCATTTTCAATAATTAACTTATCCTCACAACATCCCTCTGGGGCAGGGAGTATATTATACCCATTTTACAGATGAAGACACTAAAGCAGAGAGATCAAGAACCTGTCTTACTATGCAACAAGTAGTGGAGTCAGGGCATTGAGAGGCTGTTTTTAACAGCTCTGCTCTCCTGCCTAAAAATATTTTGGGCCACACTGAACAATGCGGTGATCAATAATGGTGAAACAAATCAGCAGCAGCAGAGAACTTCCTTTCAAAGCCTCATTTTCTCAGAGGGGCACTCACATCATCATTATGTTCAATGACAACGAGTCCTTTTAGACCTGTGGGTCTGATCTGGGAGAAAATGTTCTTGTTCCCGGGAAAGAAAAAAACAGACAAATTGAAGCACGTGCTTTGCTGCAGACTTTGACAGGACACAGGGAGGAGGACATGCTGCCTTCCAAACACCTGTCACTTCCATCCGGGACTGCAAAACCCTCTGCTAGCCGAGAGGTGGGGAGGGTCCTCAGGGCTGTGGATGCTGCCCAGGAGGAAACGGAAGTGCCCGTGCAGTTCCACTCCAGAGTCATCCTCCATACCCTCCCCCCTTTGGAGAGCAGACCCGGTCTTTATTCTATTTTTTCTCTACCTTGCCGTTTCTTTTCTGTAAGAGCTATTGTCAGAAGAGATTCATAAGGAGATAAAGCTGAGAGATGGTGGTCTGTTGAAAATACCTTTTGTGGCAATCCACAAAATGTGAATATGCCTGCCCCTGTTACCTGTGTTAATGGGAGGCCCTTCTGAGCTGAAAGTGCAGCTTGCTCTCCCCGTTGCTAAAACATCTTCATCTGCAGTGCTCATTGTGGATAGGCAGTCACAAAAAATCAAACAACATGGCTGGAAAGGTTTAGTTCCCATTTTTATTAATGTTCTAAACTCCAGGAAGGCCATGCCTGCCAGTGGCAGTGTCTGCCCCACAAGAGTGACCCATACTTTTGAAACCTTCCCAGTCTCATCAGAGATTCCTATCGGCTAAACACGGGAAGAACGAGGTCTTGTGTGGCGTGTGCCTGGGGTCTGCAAGGCAGAAAAAGGAGCACTGGAGCCCCAACAGGGGGAGACTTGATTAGCTGCCTTGTTCTGGATTCTCATGCCCCCCTGTGTTTACCTCACCTCAATACACATCAATCACACTAGATTGAAATTGCCGAGGAACACGATGGTATGTCTCACCCAATAGGCAGTAATATCTCTGTGATCAGAAAATAGGTTTCATTTACTTTTGTTTCTGCAGAACTTGGCACAGTACCTCGCTGATATAAGCACTCAATAAATATAGTGACTCAGAAGGCAGCCTGCAGGGGTAGTGCTAGACCCAGCTAATGTTAAAAACAAAACAAAACCACAAAACTGGGGCTTGTTTTCATCATCCTTTCACTGAGTACTTGCTTCCCGGTAGTAGATGTTTTGACATGGTCTGTCTCATTTTATACTCATGAGCAACCCTACTGTGTAAGTAACAGATGAGGAAATGGAGGCTCAGAGGGGTTAAGTCACTTGCCCAAGGTCATACAGTTAGTGGTCTGAGCCGGGATTTGAAACTAGGAAATTCTATTCCAGTTTGAATGAAATTAAACACGCCTTTCCATAAGTCCCCTCTAATGCAAGTCCTATTTTGTGATTTCTTCTTCTTTCCCACACTCCAGCCCGCTTAACGACCTCAGAGTTGTTTATTGTTAACTGTATCTAGAGAAAAATGCCTGCAGTAGTACATAGCACCCTTAGAACTGACCCCCACCGGGGCCCAGATTTTATATTCCAGAGCATATCAGCAGGGCCTAGGTTGAAACACCTATTACTGATCAGAATCCAACTCTGTAGTGGGCAGTATCCTCGGTGAAGCACAGGCTCAGGCTCAATTCTGCCATCAACCCACTTGGCAAGTTTCCCACCTCTCTGAGATGTCCCCAAAGGCACTTCTCCAAAGAAGATACACAGGTGGCCAACAGGCACATGAAAAAATGCTCATCATCAGGGAATGTAAAGCAAACCACAATGAGATACCACCTCACACCTGTGAGAATGGCACATATCAAAAATACCAGAGATACCAAGTGTTGTGAGGAAAAATGAACCCTCTTACACCATTGGTGGGAATATACAGTGATCCAGGCCTTACGGAAAACAGTATGGAGGTTTCTCAAAATATTAAAAATGGATCTGCCACATGACCCAGTATCCACTCTAGGTAACTACTTGAAGAATACAAAAATACGAATTCAAAGGAATAGATATGCACTCTTACAGTCATTTGTAGCACTATTTACAATAGCTAAGCTATACAAACACTCCAAGTGTCCAAAACAGATGAGTGGATAGGGGAAATGTGGTGTTAATAGGCAATGAAATACTACTCAGTGATCAAAAAAGAGAAGTTCTTACCTTTGTAATAACATGGATGGAACTAGAGATCATGTCACTTATATGTAGAATATAGAGAACAAATCAAAGGATCAGATAATGTAAAACCAGTAACAAACCCCAGAAATCTGCCTGTAGACTACCAGAGCAGGTAGGCGAGGGAGAAAACAAAGTGAGTGGGGATAACCACAGTGGATGATAGAGGAGGACTATGGGTGTTTGGGTGGGGTGTGAGATACTATACTTTGAAAACATATACGACATTGTAAACCAATGGTGGGAGGTTGGGAGGGAGGAAGGGGGCGGGGAGAGAGCGAGAGGGAGAGAGATATTAAGTAAATAAATAAAACATGAGGATAATAATTCTACCCTGCACTTTTCTTTTTTTTCTTGTTCTTTCTTTTTTTAAAGCTTTATTTATTTATGCTTACAAGAACTGGGATGTAGGCCAGAGGTGTGGGGTGGTGAGAGGATTCACCAGAGACAGAGTGGGGAACAAAACAGGCAGATCTACTGAAGTACACTGCTTAGGGGAGCAGCACGAGAGGCAGGAGAGGTCTGCTGTGCCATGTGGGAAGCTCCCTAGCCCGAAATCAAACTCATACTGCAGTGGCTGCAGATAGTTTCATAGTACTGAGACCTAATCCATTGCGCCACCAGGAAAGCCCTCTACCCTGTACTTTCTTGGGTTAGTTTCCGTGAAGACCACTTACGGTCAGTAGAGATGAGAGTGCTCCACGAGTTCCAACACAGGGTGTGGTGTGAGGATCCAGCAAATCTTACTTAGGCAAGGAAGCAGGCTGTTTTTATTCATTTGTTCTTTGTATCTAATAAAGAGGAGTGGGAAAGACAACTTCCTTCCTCTGAGAAAAAGACACAGGAAGACAGAGACAGAAGAAAGAGAAAAGTAGCAGAGAGATGGGAGATAGGCAGTGAGACAGGGAGGGAGAAACACAGACTGAGGGAAAATAGGGACAAAAAGACAGGGCTAAAGAGAGACAAAATAAGAGAGAGAGAAGTCAGAGAGAGAATCCAAGGTCAAGACAAAATTTCACATCTATCCCATTAGACGCAACAAGTAATTTGCCTCCAAGTCTGGGTACCAAGCTAATCTTAAAAAAAAAAAATTATTTTTCTTCCCTCAAATGGCTGAATTTTAACTTCCTCCTCTTTAGCTATCCCTGTACTACACCATAGGTTTCAACACACATCAACTGATCACTGTGTACTCGCTGGAGGGGATTCTGTTTAGAAGACCATATTGCCAAGAGAAGTCAGTTTGGTTGGGCGCAACACCTGCCCCTAGCATCTGGTTTACAATTTGGCATTTTCTCATCGGGGTCTCCTAGAGTGTTCACTGCTCAGCATCTTACCCTCACTCCTGCCACCAGCCTCTGGGCAGGGTCATCTTCAATCTGACTGAATGGGCTCAAAGCTGATCAATCAGAGCGCCAATACTCTGGCCTGGCCAGTGTTCAGGTGATGTAATAAACCCGCTTCTACAGAATGCTGGTGATATTCCCTTCTGCTTTAAGGATAAAGGGGACATTTATGGTGGTAGTATCAGTCCTTAAAACCAGGTCCTAATAACCTGATGGCTCTTCCAGCAACCTAACTTCTGGCAGTTTATACAGATCATCTCAAAGACTACTCATCAGGGCGCCCTCTTCCTATCCTTTGCTGCCCCCAGTCTCCCTCCCTAGAAGCAAATGAACACCACATGCCTTGCGTCTGAGTTTCCCTGTCACACACATCCAAGCCTAACAGCACTCCTGTGATGCAGGCAAGAAAGGCAAGGCCACAGAGGGGACAGGCTGCTCACGAACACACATGACGCATCAACTCTGTGTCAGACACTGCCTGAGCTCACCACATAGCCCACTTCATGAAAGCCTCTGGTCCTAGCTGCAAGTTATCACTTACCCCCAAGTTGAGATGTAGAAACTGAGGCTCCGCAGGTTTTGTGCTCAGGCATGGTCTGTAGCCAAGAACCATGGCTGGGACCAAAATCTCTGACTCCACATTCAGGCAGCTCTCCCTACCTTCACCCCTACATGATTTCAGACACAGAATGGTTTTTGAAGAGGAAAAACACACTTCATAGTGGGTAGATGAGGGTTGTGCTGGCCAATAAGAGCTCAAAACACAAAGGTCTGGAACCCTCCATTTATCTACCATGAACAGTTCCTTTGGTTTGCCACTTCCCTTCTCTGGGCACTCAATAAAATGAAATTGCTAGCTACTTAAAGAAGAGGTCTCTAAGAAATCCAAAACCTACTTGTAGTAGTATCCTCACTACAAGTGTCCTAAACAATGACAATTGCTTTCCTTAAGTGAAACGAGACTCGAGTGGTTTGTTCTGCCCCAATACAGTCAGCAGTCCAGTCAAAAGTGTTTGTGTGATTTTTTTCAAAGTTAAAAAAAAACCCAAGGAAATAATAAAATACCATCCTCTTTATTGAAGTCTGAGATTCCCTAAAGCTGAAGACTGCAAAATGTAGTGTTTGATTGCCCTAAATGAAAATGTTGGAAGATAAAGAATCCCCTTGGCTCTAACCTTCAAGGAGCAAACCATGCCTACAGGCGAGGAAACACAGCCAGTCTAATACATTCTCCCTCTGCTAAATTTCACATTCTGCAAAAATTCTCTCTTCTCCCTAAGTACATTAGGGCAGAAGGAAATCAATACAAAAAAGCGCTAGCTTTATCCTAAGGGATCCTGATTGAAAAACAGAAACTCTAAGCAGCTCAGTTCTGAAACTTAAATGGTTGACCCCTTACTCTCTGTGTGGTGCCCTCTCTGAGATACTCATGCATCTTGGGTTTCAAAGTGAAAGGTTATTCTAATGAACCATAGATCGTACTGCTAGGATGAGATAGGGCAAGGCCTTTGTAAACACTTCCAGTTGTAGACTTTTGTTTCTGGAACCTTCAGAAAGGACTGGTTAGGTTTAGCGCAACCTCTGATGACCATCACCTCCCTACAATATTGAAATACAAGAATGATCATCTTCCTCCTTCTGAACCAATTTACTGTTAATGCTTGGGATGGACTGCACAAAGGCATTCCATAATTTCCCCAACATGAACCAGAGGAAAGCCACTGTATAAAATCATAATAAACCAAATTCATCAGATCTCTCCCTTTCCTGTCACTACTGTATGATGTCCTGAGAAAATAGGTAAATAAAAAAAAAAGCCACTCAGTGTGACTCCGCTAAACATGAAGAACAAATATGGGCAGTAAATTATGATGGGCAGGAAGGGTTTGATTAGGACTTTATTTTAAAAAATGTATGTATTAAGAGACTATGTGGATATCTCATATTTAACAGACTGTAGGCTCTTTAAATATCAAGTCATAATGTGGGTTTCTTTTCTCATTTTTTTCCCCAAAAGAGAATTGAGTGACAGCCCACTTTAAGATCTATCACTTCCCAAATGACTTACACAAAATGATCACATAGAGTTTTTTGGGTTGTTTTTTTTTTTTTTTTTTTGCAAAAATATTCAAAGATTTCTTCTATTTTCTCATGGGTTTCCATCATTCCTTTGCTATTCATATTATTCACTTTTGAGGCATTGTTCCAATTAGTATAGCTGTGTAACAAATTACCCTCCAAACAGTGACTTCAAATAACACTTATCTTGCTCATAAATGGGCAATCTAAGCAGGGCCCAGTGGGAACAGGCCTTTGTTCCCAGTGGGAACGGTCATCAGCCGTCAAAGCCCAGCGCTGGGATCATGTGCCAGTCTCATTGATAGGTCTGGTGCCTGAGCTGGGAAGATTCATGCAGAGGCCATCTCATATTCATGACCCAGCCTGGGGCATCACACAGCATCACTTCCGCCATATTCTATTCCTTTGAACAAAGTTATCAAGCCAACTTGGGTGCAAGGGGAGAATGAGGTCTACCATTTGTGGGAGGAGTCTCAAAAAAATTGTAAAAATATTTTAAAACCTCGAAGGGATCTATCAAGTAACCTTCCTTGTTGATTTTCTCTTCTGATTGTTGATGGGTTCACCTTGCCTGACCCACTTGTCTTTGGTCCCATGTAAAGTTAGCACTTCAGTTTGGGATGGCTGGGATTATTATCTTATACCCAAAGGACACAAAAACACTAATCCGAAAGGATACATGCACCCGTATGTTCATTGCGGCACTATTCACAATAGCAAAGGTATGGAAGCAACCCAGATGTCCAAAAATAGATGATTGGATCCAGAAGATGTGGTACATATACACTATGGAGTACTATTCAGCATGGAAAGAAGATAAACACATGCAATTTGCCGCAA
>PVIJ01011526.1:0-54242 GCA_004024925.1 Scalopus aquaticus
AAAGAGCCCATCAGCTGCCCCTTGACGTCCAGGTTTTTCACTGAAGATCGGTGGCTGGTTTTCTCCTCCCTTCTCTTCGTTCACAGAAGAAGAGTGGAGGCTCTGTGTTGTAAAATGGGACGCAAACATCATGAATTAGCACCCTCCCACCCGCACTCAGCCATTGACAAGCAAGAGTTGATGTATCCCTAGCCCATCTCCTGTGCCTCTCATGTGACACAGTCCCCAGTGCAAGTTCTGCCCTGTACCCCAGGACCCCCCACCAAGATCCTGATTCAGCTGGCCCCATGGAAATCAGCCTGCTAACAGCTGTCTCCCTAGGCTGCCTTCCCTCCCCTGCCCCCCTTCCACCTCCCTGTCAGCTCCCAGATAATCAATGGTGCACCCCATTCCGTTTTTTCAGGGTCTGCTTCCAAGGGGACCCAAACTAAGATACTTCGCTTAGAGGTGATGGTGAGGTTGGAGTGGGGACAGGTCTGGACAGAGCTGGCGTCCAGGTGACTCTCCTCAACAGCTGGTATCTCTGTCGTTCATCTGTCTGGTTTTGAAGCACAAGCTGTGTTCCCTTCGCCTTTTTCTTAGGGGACAAAGAGGGAGCCAGGAAGCGCTGCAGGTAAATGTGTATATAAAACTTACACACGTGGAAGATGCATAGCGTGGTTGACAAATGCATAAGACCCTGAATTTCCATGGTTCCACTTAGGATTTTTCAACTACGATGATGCAACAGTAATACGTTCAAGAAACCTCGAGTTTGAATTGTCTCTCGAGTTTGAATTGTGACCTTTCGGGACAGGCAGTGTGTCCTGCCATCTGATGCTGGACGGGGCAGCGAGCGCAGCTCCCCGCCAGCCAGACCCCAGTGACGGGGCAGCCACTCCCGCTCTAGGCTGTTTTGCACGTTCACCACAGTATTCAGTTAATTACATGAGAGCGGATGGGCTGTCCGTTCGGTGACTTTGCCCAACTGTGGCTAACAGGAGTGTTCTGAGCACTTTAAGGTGGCCCAGGCTAAGCTGTGATGTTCAGTAGCTTGGTGCATTAAGTACATTTTCAACTCAACGATATTTTCAACTTATGTTGGGCTAGGACATAAGGTTGGGGAAGGTCGTGATCGATATATAAGACCCTTTACAGAAAATTCCACACAGCAGGTGGTTTCCAAGGAACGGGTCTCTGATCACTCCCGAGTCCCTCATCCACCGCCAACCTCTGCTCGAGTGCATTCGACAGGGCTGCTGGCCGGTGTTTCTGTGTTTGCGACCCAACAGCCAAACAGCGAAGACGTCATCAGTTCGCCAACAGTACAAGCAATTTCCTAGTTGACTCAGAGGACAGTCATCAAAGGCTGGGAAGTGGCTCCTCAGTTTGGGGGGCTATCGACTGTAGACAGTGCTCCGCGAGCTTGTCCTTCTCTAAGTCATTTCTTACATCTTAACAGCAGCATGAGCTAACCTGGTGTGGAGCAGTTGTCCGCTTTCGGGGGTGGATATGCCCCACAGCCGATGTCCAGCTGTCGCTGTGCTGTCATGGACCGCAGGCCTGGGACGAGACTCCCTACAGCACATAGTTACATAGTGTCCCCGATACAGGTACAGCAGGTGTACCCCAAGAGCTAGGGTGATGATAAGATATAGTAAAATCACCAATAAGGGATGAGTTTTGAAATTACCTTTGTTAATTTTTAGTGGATGAATTTTATTTTTTAGAGCAGTTTAATTTTCACAGGAAAATTGAGCAGAAAGTACAGAGCTGTCCTGTACCTCCTGACCTCTCAGTCTCCCCTACTGACACCACCCCAGAGAGGCACATTTGTTACCCTCGAGGACTCTGCAGACACTTGGCCCTGGCCGTAGTTCACATTGGGACCCCTCTGGGTCTGTATGTTCTGTGGGAGTAGGGAAGACAGAGGACATATCCACGGTCATAGTGTCACACGCTGCTGTCTCTGTCTCTGCTATGTTATTGATTACACTGGGCGACACATTTTTACAAAAGTCATGTTACTGAAATAAAATTAGTCATTTCCTATCAATTTGTATGTGCTTAATACGAATATGACAGTCAAATTCTAATTTTGGCTCTAGTTTTTTTGTAATCTGCAATAAATGGATGTTTACATCATGAAATGCATGCCGACAGTAACAGGCCTACCGTTAATACCTGTAAAAAATCAAGTCGTAGACTACTTCTTAGATTTCTTCGCTTGTACAGCTGTTGTACAGCTGTTCAGGAGCATCTCTGGGGAGTGTCCAGCAGTAGTCAGCCAGCATTGTAGTGGACCATTTCCCCTGGTATCTTTGTTCCACTGATGCGATATCTTGATGAAAACATTCGCCATGTTCATCACTAACCATACCACAGTTTTCAGGGAAGTTACATTATTTAATTTTTAATGAGGCTCAGCTTAACGATGTGCTCACATAGTGTCTGAAATTTTAACAATCGGGCCAGTGGGTGCTGGGACCAGCATATCCTGCCATGGGACCTTTATGCCTTTGGGCTTCCATGTCCTTGGATCTCAGTCAGAAGGTCAACTAATGTCCTGGCAAAGCCAGACACGCTCCAAACAGCTCTGAACTCAGAAGACCCACGTTGTAACTAGATGGGGCTCCATCCCACCTCTCTATGGCCTACCCCAAGAGCACAGGGCCTGTCACCTGCCACTCGGGGCCAGAGTTCTGAGCTGGTAGGTACTCGTGGGGACTGTGGCTTGGGTATATAGGCTCAAGGCCTGGGAGTGCCCATGAGTGGCAGCCGATGGGGCAGCAGTAAGGGCAACTTCTTCAAGCCTTTTCTTCCTCCCACAGTGCACCTGGGTAAAAACAACCGTGGTTTTGGGTGGGAGACCCTGAGAAATTTACAATGAAAATTTTTAAAAATTTACATTGACGGGGCCTCCCTGGTAGCGCAACAGGTTGAGTCTCAGTCTATGGAGCTGTCCGCAGCCACTGCAGCATGAGTTCGATCCCCAGCGAGGGAGCTTCCCACATAGCGCAGCAGACCTCTCCTGTCTCACCCACTGCTCCCCTCAGCAGTGTATTTCAGTCTAGCTGCCTGTTATGCTCCCTGCTCTGTCTCTGGTGAATCCTTTCACCCTCCCCACACCTCTGGCCTACACCCCAGCTCTTGTATACATAAATAGATAAATCTTAAAAAAAAATTTTACATTGAGGAGGAATCATTTCATTGGAGAGCCGCAGTCTAAAGTTTATCTGTGCACAGCTTATTACTTTTCCTGCCCTCAGAGACTGGCACCTGTGCCTTAAAGACATAGTCACTTAGAGCTGAACTTGGCTGGGCCCTGAAGGAGTCTCCAAATGCTCTGACACCCTGCAATGCTGGCCGCTGGGGGTTCGGGACAGCGGGCCTCACAGTCCAGGGGTGGAGCCCTGTAGGAGAGGAGCACTCGCTCCACAATGGGGGAGGCACATAAGAGGCACTGACCCACCCCACCCTGAAATCAGGAAACCTATGAATCTCCCTAGCAAGTGCTCATGCAGCACCCGCCTGTGTTAGGCACATTTATAAACACTTACGGATAGTACTTTTCAACCTTACAGATCAGCTGCTCTCACACACATCATACAGATCGATACATGGAGGTCTTGGAGAAGGGCAGGTAACAGGAGTCGAATCATGCAGCTGGCTCTAGCGTCAGTGCTCTGACTACCACGCCGCCTGAGAATGCAGAGCACAGGCAAGGGGCAAGTGTGTGGGGTGAGGGGAGAGAGGGAGCGTCCGTGCACACCCATACCACGTGTGCACACTTGTACAACCATGTACTTACATGTGCACACGTGACCACACAGTGCACAATCACGCAGAGTACGCATAGCACCCGTGCACATGCATGCACTTGTTTATCCTACCCCAAGGGCAGAGACAGGGCTTTGAAACAAGTGGGCGTCACCCTCAGATTTGTGCTTTGGAAAGCCTACTCTAGCTGGTAGGAGGACATGGAGACATCGCTTCTCTCTGGACCTTGACATTCTCATCTGAAATATGAGGGGCGGTGTGTTCCCAGAATGAATGGGAAAGGACTTTGTAAGCTGCAAAACAAGAGGCAGGTGAGCCTGTTTCCCAAAGCCCATGTCTTTGTCCGTGTGAAAGTTACCAGCATAGCTCTCCACACCCTAGGTCAGCACAGGCTGGTGGTGGTGAATGTGTGCACACATGCATGCATGCATGAGTCTGCATGAGTGTGTAAGAGGGTGTTTGTGTGTAGCCAGTAAAGAAACAGGACTCCAAAAGAGAAAGAAAAAAGAAGAGGGTCACCGAGCAAGTTTATGATTGAGCTAGGATTTGAATCCAGGCGTGTCTGCTGAAACCCTCACGATACCAGCCTGATGTCTGGAGCCTACAGAAATACCTGAGTCAGGGTGGAGTGCATTTTTCCAAGGTCATTCACCTCCTCTGACCCTTTGATATCTCTACCTCAGGGGCAGCACTAGTGGCCACTTCAGCAGGCCTCACAGAACAGGTCTACAAGCTCTTAACTCAGGCCAGCCTTGTCAAATTAAAAAGATTGGTGTGCATCCTTCATTGCTTGGTAAGTTATTAAAGTGCCTCTGTCTGCCCCTCCTTCTTCCTGAAGCCTTTCCTAGCTTTTCTTTAAAAACCTGAACATAGATGCCAAAATCCTCAACAAAATACTAGCAAACTGAACTCAACAAAAGGATCATACACCATGATCAAGCAGGATTTACTCCAGGGATGCAAGGATGGTTTGATATAGGCAAGTCAGTTTACTTGATGCACCTGTCAACAAAAGGAAGGACAAAGTCCTGTGATCATCACAGCAGAAAAAGCACTTGACAAAATTCAGCAGCCTTTTATGATATAAACTCAATGAAATGGGTATAGAAGGAACATATCCAACATAAGAGTCCTATCTTTTCTACTCCCTTGAGCAAAAGCTCCCCTCCCCACCCTTCCACCCTACAAGGGTCCTATTAACACCAGAACAAAGAAGCAGCTGGGCATGTTACAGGGCAGGAGAGGGGCACCCCCGAAACCCAAAACCTGCCCCTTCTAAATAGGTTCTGCCATCCACCGAATCAATACAAAACATATAGGACCTTTAGTGGAAAGAAACTTTAATCCAATCAATGTACAAGACAAAAGAGACAAAGAACAGTTTCCAAATCAAGTCCCCAAAGTTATCCAACCCCTTGTGGGTAAAAGTGCACCCAAATGGGATTGGCCCAACGCAATGCCCAAAAGCCTGCCACAAGTCTAAGACACCTTTTGGCAGGAACCCATTGAAAAGGGTCAGAAACAGCCAGACAATTCTGGGAGGACCAAAACACCTTTTGACAGGGACCCATACAAAAGGGTCAGAAACAGCCAGATAATTCTGGGAGTGAAAGAGCAAAATCAAAACCAAAATCAACATTTCCATAGTCAAACTCCCCATGGGTCTCTCACCCACATCTGTTTCAATCAGTCCAGGCAGCTGCTTTACATGTCTCTCTGCTCCATGTGCCTCTTCTGGCCTCCATCCTGCTTCCTCCCTTCTCCTGTGTCTTGTTCTGTGTTCTCTCTTCCCCAGCTTTTTATCTCCAGCTCAGCTCCACCCTCAGTCCCCAGCAATCCTCTCTTCCATGATGATGCATTAAGGGATTAGTCGCCCTTAGTGTCTTGGATCTCTTTGGTCTGAGGTGGGTTCCATAAACCTTCCTGTGGAGTTTGCTGCAGACATCCTTTTTCCCCCGCAACTGGCAGAGGCTTGGATATTGGATCGGGGAACTGGTTGAACTCAATAATAGTTAACCCACAGGTAACCTATAAAAAACATGAAGCCCAGCTCCAGGTAAGAGGACAAGCTTAGTAGTACTGAGAAAGAAAAGGGGTGGAAGTAGGGTCACAACTTTCTGGGAGGGGAGGGTAAAAGGTCTAGGTGGGATATTGTGCAAAAGAGGGCAGTCGACCCTCCATTCCACTTCCAGGAAACAGCCAGCTGCCAGAGAGCTGCCAAGAGAGGTGGAGCAAGGGCGTGGCCTCTCCATCCGCAAATCCTGATGCTGAGGGGGCAGCAGAGAGTGGACAGATGGATCTTTGGTGTCCAAGCTCAGGGTATCGTATAACCCTGGGCTTGAGTCCCGTTTCTGCCACTTGCTTGCTGGGCAACCTCACCAAAGCTGCATGGCCTCTCTGGGCCCCATTTTCTCTTCTAGGAAACAGAGGGGGCTCACATCCACCTCAGCCACAGTGGGGTCGCGGACTGTGGGATGGGCCAGCACAGAGCAGATGCTCAGGAAACAGTATGTCCTTGTGGAGTGTCCCCTGTGGACTTCCCCCTACTGAGGCAGGGACCCTCCGCCAGGCCTCAGGGAAAGGCCAGACTGCCTTCAGGGCAGAAAAGCTCCCAGCACCTCCTTTCCAGCCGGCACTTGGGGCTTCACTTACCTCTCCGAAAATTAAATTAAAACTTAACAGTAGCGCCATTGTGGCTGCAACGTGGCCTGCCTCGCCAGCGAATCGTCTTTAATATCACCGCTGACAGGATGGAATTAGCTGCATTTTTTTGTTTGGGTTTTCATTTCTCGCTCTAACCTTCATTCTCCCCCGTGGGTGTAAGCTGGTGTTTAATCCCATCCCGAGATCCCGGGGCCGCTGTGAAGTGGGCCAGGCGGGAGGCCTTGGCCCCAAGCAGACCTAGGTGAGCACGGCTGAGGGAGCCGCCATGGACTTCGAGTTGGCCAACACAGGCTCTGCAGGCACAAGAGAATCAATGAAGAATTATCGTTAAGCCTCCTGATCATTATCCTCATTAGAGGTAACTGGAGCTCTGCTGGCCCGGACGCAGCTCTAAACCCCACTAAGACGGGGCGCACTTGGGAAGAATACGCTGTATGTAATTCAATAATCCTGGAAACAAGTCCGCATTCTTTTTTGTCTTTGGCCCAAAGGAGAGGTAATTCCTGATGCAGTCAGAGAAGTGGAACCGTGCCCGCTCGGGAGAAAGGCTTAGAAGGGATGGACGAGAAGGGCTGACTGCCCTACCTCTCCCTCCATGGAGTCACCTCCCCGTTCCTCCACACTACTGTCAAGGCCTCTGCTGGCTCCTTAGAACCTTCCAGAATCTTCATGTGCATCAAAGAAAGGCACCCCTCTCTCCAGGTCAATGCAGCCTGTACTCAGCCTGCCACGGCGAGTGGCATGAAGGCAGGATTTCAAGCCCCCTGGGCCCCTCGGGCAGGCTCCAGTGTAGAGTGTAACCTACCATGCCCCCCCAGTGTAACCCTCATCCCTCTCCCCAAAACCCCACTCAGCTGGTGGCTCCCTGCCCTCCCAGCCAGTGTCCACCTGCTGCTCTCAGGCAGTAAGGACCCTCAGCCGGGCACCCAGCCCTGCTGGGACAGCCCGCTTTCTACCTGGCCTCCCCAGCTCACCCCATCAGACCCGCCTCCCCGCCTCCACCCCTCCACACAGGGCTGACCCCGCACAGGAATAATTTGGGGTTCTTGCAGACAGAACCTTGCAGTTTATCAGTTTATTAAGCACTTTTGCTCCTTTCCCCCTTTGGAGTCTCTGCCAGACCCATGGGAGAGGCAGGTGGGGTTATTATGGCCACTTCACAGGCGGGGTGTGGGCACTCAGGCCTTCTGAGGTGAGTGCAGACACCTTCCTCATCGCCGCTAAGGCTGTGAGGCGCTCGACTGGGTCCCACCAAATTCACCTGTTGAAGCTCTAACCCCAGCACCTCAGCACGTGACTGTATGGGACAAAGGATCTGTCAAGAAGTAAGTTAAAATGAGGGTCACCAGGGTGGGCCTTGACCCAGCAGGACTGGTGTCTGTTTAAGAAGAGGTCACGACACAGACACTCAGAGGGAAGGCCACGAGAGGACACGGGGATAAGGAGGCGGCCCCCAGCCAAGGAGGGAGGCTCGGGCGTCCAGCCCTGTGGACACCTGGGCCCGAGACTTCCGGAGCCTGGAGATGCCTCTCTGTCGTCTCGCCCCCCTGGGTGTTGAGCCGGCCAGGCCTCCCTGCCTCCAAGGAGCCTGCTCTGCTCGCCTGGCCCCCTCCCTCTTGCTGCTCCCACTCCCCCTCTTGCTTCTCAGGAATATTTGCCACCCCTCTCCTGGAACTGAGGCCCCCCAGGATGGCGGCTGTGGGGGTGAGAAACAGGCTCTGGCCTCTTGGTGACACCGTGAGGCCTCTTGGTGACACCGTGAGGCCAGTGTGTGACGGAACTTGAGGCTCCTTAAGTCGGTCGGGTTTTTAGACAACTCCTTCTCATTGCCTTGTGTTTTTATTACAATTTATGTACAGAGACTGGCCCGGAGAACAGGGCTTCTAGAAGACCATCTTGTCATTGTTAGCGTCCTATGTGTGCGCGTGTGGGTCGTGTGTACACACACGTGTCTGGGCGTGTGCCATGCTTACCTTCATGTTCACACTTACCTATGGAACAGGAGCTGTGGACACCGACACGTGTGTTTGTGTTCTCACATGTGCAGGTGTAAACTTTCCACCTATGCTTATCGTCCTCCTGGGGACACACGTGAATAAGACTTTCCCCCTGGTTTTCTTTTCTGGAAGAAAATGTTGTGATACCATTAAAAAAGGTTAAATTACTATGGCATTTGCCACATTTCGACCTTGATATTTTTAACCTTCTCCCTTGCAATATTTGGAGGCTTATATGTTAGGTCCCCGAATGAGGTGGAAATCTCCAAAGCAAAGGTTACTTCTAGAGCCTGCTTCCCCACCCCCACACTGTGTCGGCTGGTCCCTCTTAGGGGAGTGCGTCCCCCGAACCCACGGACCTGAGCTCAGTGGGAGGAGTTTACAGCAGGTGCCTGATAAAGGCTGATGCTTTCTCCAGGCCTGGCCCTGCCCTCCCGGTGCCCACCAGCTTGGGCAGCGCCAGAGTCACCGGGCTGAAACCCCTACTGGGGAGGGATCTCAGTGATATTGAGTCCCTTAACCCTGCCCACGCCCCCTCCCTGGGAGAGTGGCGCTGAGGCTGAAATGTCCATGTTGAGGTCCGCACTGCTGAGACGTCTTACAGGAGTGTGTGTGTATGTGGGGAGTTTGGGGGGCCTCCTGCCTGCAGCCGACCCTAGAGCTGCCTGATCTGGTTGGAGGGGGGCAGGCAGCACCACCCCGCTGCTGGCTTTCCAGGTGTGGCCACGTCCCGGGTGCTGGGCCCCAGTGGCCACGCTGTGGGAAGCCAGGAGTGACCCCAGTAGAATCCCACCCAGAAAAAGCCTCAGGGCCTCCTGGGAGAGGTCTGTGCCTCCGGCTGGGATGGCAGAGCTGAAGGCGGGGTGGGCACAGCGGGTCGGGGAGCAGGGGAGGTTTGCAAGGAGACGCGCCACGGCTGGGTGCAGGCTCTGCACTCTGCGGCTACAGCTGCTCCCGTACTCATCAGCCTCGGGGTCCTGAGCCATGGGGAGCGGGGGTTTCGGCCTGCCTCTCCGGAGACGTACCATGCGGCCTTGCTGAGTCCCCTCCCATCTGGGCGGCTCGGAGAGGCAGGAAGAGCAGAGCGTGTTTCCTCGCTGCCTCCCTGGGCTGCTGGATTCCTTGGGAACAAGAGGTCATTAAAGGCGGTCAAGGGGGCATTTGTTCAGGGAACCAGAGCACGGGACTCCCCTCAAAGTGAAAGCAAGAAAGGAGAAAGTGGTCCTGGAACGTGCTGATGGTCCTGGGCAGTCACCAGGCCTTTCATCCGGCGTTTTAATAAAAGCAGCGTCTGTCTCGCGCGCAGAGCCCCTTCCTCCCGCGTGGCCTTCGTCCATACCTGCGCTGTCTGACCAAGGCTGCTCAGACTATTGAATTAGGCCGCTCCTGGCGTTGCTGTGGCTGGCAGAGCCGTCCTCTGCGATTGCTATCAGGCATAATCAAATCTGGACGGGGCTGGAATGCTAACCCCTCCTGCGGTGTGGCCTGCACGGACAGGCCAGCGTCCCCCGCGTCAGAGGCGCCGTGGCGGCTCCAGCCCCCTGAGCCTTGTTTGTTTCAGCAAGGTGGCGCCCACATGCGCGCTGTCCCTGGGCCAGCCGGCCAAGCCACAGCTTCTGCTTTCCAGGTAGGGACTCTCCTGCCACCGTGGGGCCTCGTGCCCGCTGGGCTCGTGAGACAGACAGTGAGACTGTGGCCCCTCTGGGGCAAGGGGAGGGCCAGGTGAGCTTGCAAGACTTGTACCCCTACAGAATTTGTTCATTTATTGATTCACTAAACAAAGGTGGATTGGACAATTTACGCCAGGGCACGGCCCAGAATAAGAGGGGGTGCCTGCCCTCCAAGAGGTCACAGTCAAGGGGCCAGCTCTCCAGCTAATAGTCACGTGTGCATTTCAGCCTGTGTGTTATAGACCCCATGATAAGTGCGGGAAGGGAGGCCGGGGAGGGGGCATTCTGGAGGACTTCCTGGAAGAAGTTGCATGTCAGATGAATTGGGGGCAGAATGGTGAGGGGTGGGTAGTGGCAAAAGACTTGGCTCAGGACTTGCAGGAATCCCAGCAGAAGGGTTTGAATTGGCATCAGATGCCTGGGACAAATGTGAATCGGAAGTCACAGCTTCAGTCTGAGGTGGAAGGAAGGCGAGGAACCTCATGGCCCCCTTTCCGGCCCTTGTGATGAGGAGAGTGGCACCCTCCTGGTCAGAAAAACACTTGGGGAGGGATGGAGGCCTGGAGGGAAGGCAGCTGCGTGGGGGTGGGGAGAGCGGCCGCTTAGCCGCTGGAAAAGGTGCTCACATTCTCGCGACGCTGTGTTCCAGGTTGGGAGCAACTGCAGGTGCTGCTGACAGGAGGCGCCTCTGGGCCCAGACACAGCAGTCGAGGCCCAGAGGCGCAACAGGAAGGGGGCAGGTTTTGGGGTCCATACACAGCCCGTGGGGACACATGGACCCCCAGCTTACACAGAAGAGAGAGAAGGCAGGCGGGTGACAGGTAAAAGCATCGCCTGGGGAGAGAACGAGCTGACCGCAGGGGTAAGTGTTCCTGAGGCAGCAACGAAAGTGACAGCCATGGGACGGGGCTGCTGAAGTTCGACGGATGAACGATGAACAGAATCTGTGAGCGGAATCCAAGTGTGACCCACACCCTGCCCGTCACTCACTTACTGGATAGAGACCCCAGGTGATGTGGTTAGGAGACAAACTCCGGGGCACCTCTGCCCGTGCGCGTGTCTGAGTGAGGCCCCAGGGGTTGGGCCGTGCCCTGGAGGCTCCAGGAAGCTACTCAGCTTCCCAGGCATCTCTGCAGCCTCTGTGGGACCCTGGCTCCCTCTCTAGCACCCCTCTTTCCCAGAGGGCCCCCTCCATCTTCCAGCAGAATGCTTTTCCTCTTCAGCCAAACCTGGCCCCCTTCTGAGTCAAGCGCTGCCTCTTCACTTCTTCTCCTCCTCCAGGCAGGCTTCCTGACCACCCCCACCACATAGTTCTACCCCAATGTGCCCATCCTCCTGCATCCCGTTTTCTTGGACAGCGGGTCCCCAACAGGGAAGTGTCCACTGGGAGAGCTAGTCCTGACCACACCCCAGGTGGAGTGCGGATGCCTCACTGCGAAGAGGGGGTGAATAACGTCCAGAGTGACTGTGCTTACAGTCCAGAACCCCACCCCCAAAGCTGGGTCGGCAGGACAACAGGGCATCCGGCAGGGGTGCGGCCTGGTGGGCTCTGGGTGTGGTGGCAGAGAGGAGGCTGGAGGGGACCCAGTCCAGTGGAGTTGGACCAGAACTCCCTCCAGCCCACCAGGCCGAGGGGACCCTCACACAGGAGAATCTTCTCCAACCGACTTTGAAAATAAGGGCGTTTCTCACAGTCCTCTCCCCCAGTTCTCAGAAGGCAGCTGGGACGGTACTAGCATTCCAGCCCCTGTCCAGGTCTGACTGTAGCCGACAGCAATCGCAGAGGACGGCTGTCCCCTTGAAGCATTATGGAGAACGACCCCCAGATGGGGAAACTGAGGGCCAGGAGCCTCTTGCTCAGACCACACCGACCTTAAGGGCCAGCGGGGGACTGGGCCTGGACTCTTCTCCCCTCTCACTGCGCCCATGTCTGAGAGACAATCCCAGCAGCCGGCCCACAGGCCTGTGTCCAGCCTCTGCTCGGGGTAGAGTGAGACTGTTGGGGTGGGGAGGGCAGGGGGCACTTTCTATGTCGCCAAGCACATATATGCAAGAAGTGCTGCTCCTCCGGTGGTGCCAGTTTCCACCCTGGAGCCCACGCGTGCCTCCTGCTCCGGAGCGGCGCTCGAGGGCACGAGCTCTCCGCGCTCTGTAAAGCTCCAGGCTTTACATGTTCACGTGCTCAGGGCCGCCAGCCCCAGAGGTCCAGAAACACCGGAGACCACGAACACCCCATTTCCATGACTATGTCTTTGGTTCAGTGACCAGGGTATCACGTAAGCACGTGAACATTTAAAGGGGGTGTCCCATGCACACATCTCCCCAGTTGCCAAACACCTGCTGGGGGTGTCCCATGTCCCAGCCACAAGACCGGGCTTGGGGTACCATGGGGCGCAGAGCTCCCACTTTCACGGGGTGCCTGTGTGGGAGAAGGAAAAGGCAGCAGCAGCGCATCATCAGAGCTGCGTGTAAGGGGCCTGGGCTGACCAGAGCAGCCCCCTGCAAGGTGGTCACTCTCCTGAACCCCAAAGCACCACGTCTGCTCCTACCTCTCTTTCTGCAGCAGCTAAACCAGGCCTGATTTATTCCCATTTTCAGAAGAGAAAACCCAGACTCAGAGAGGTTAAGTCACTTACCCAAAGTCACACAGCTAATAATCCACAGAGTCAGGGCTCAAATCTGGCCGCACTGAGCCCCAAGTTCAGGGCCCTTTACTGTAGCTTACAAATTCCCCTGCAAAATTACTTAGCAGAGTCAAAATACAGAGGTGACATTTAAAGTCCAGCACTGAGTAGGGTGCCTGGGTGGGAAGGGATCCTTTTCCATTTCCAAAGGATCCTGGGCCCCTCTGCCAGAGAGGCAAGACATGCAGGGGTGGTCTGGGTCCCTCCACGACGCCCTAGCACCCCTCGCCTGCAATACTCACTTCCTGTCAATGGGCTATTCAGGGACGTCATCAAGCTGAGGTTTCAAAAGCCAGTGACACTAAATAAGGCTCAGCGCGGGTGACGTGTGTGTGTGTATGTGTATGTGTGTGTGTGTGTGTGTGTGTGTGTGTGTGTGTGTATGTGTGTGTAAGTGTGGGGCTCCACGCCTGCTGCCCCCTGCTTTCCTGCTCACGGTGACAGGGTCAGGGAAGAATTTTCTGTGACTAATTAGGTTTTAACTCGCCAGAGAGAAAGTGGACATTGGCAGCCTATTGTATAAGAGTGAAACGCAGTTTGAACTAGAGTGAACTTAATTTCCTTTGCACTGAAAGGAAAGAAAGATTAATGAAATATCCCCAAATCCATCCTGTTAGTTTTTATTAAATCAGCAAATGAAATTTAACCTCCAATTCTGTTATAATGTCCTTTCCTGTAGGTTGGGTTTCAGCAAGCCTAAGTGAAATAGACACCCTCCTTCTAGAACAACATTTCGATATGAAAATTGCATTATTGCAGTCAACACCAGGTTACCCGAGGAACACGCCACTTGGAAAACAATTATTGCCACAAAGAGCCAAATGACACGTATTTGGCCTCAAATTTACAGGGGCAACGATGTTCTGAGTATGGTATTTCTGTAGGGCCACGTCTCACCTCTGCTCAACGCTAATTGCAAAAAATCAATTGAGCTCAATGTCACAGCAGCTGCAATGCCTTTATCTTCCAATAAAAGCCAGCAAAAGGGGCCTCCCTGATGGCGCAGCGGTTGAGCGCTGCGCTGTGGAGCTGTCGGCAGAGCGTGATGCGGGTTCGACGCCCAGCCCGAGAGGAACCCACATGGTGCGGCAGACCTCTCCTGCCTCGCACGATGCTCCCCTCAGCAGTGTATTTCTGATCTGCCTGTTCTGCTCCCCACTCTGTCTCTGGTGAGCCCTCTCGCCGCCCCACGCCTCTGGCCTGTACCCCAGCTTGTATATTAAAAAAAAAAAAAAAAAGCCAGCAAAGGGAGGAGAGCTGCGGGGAGAGCTGCGAGGTTCTCTCCTGGGCGTCCTTCTCCTAAAGCTTCAAGGGAACAGCCGGGCCAATCATCAGCGGAGAACCTGACGTCTTCAGAAGGCAAGATGCCTTGGCCAAGGTCACGGAGCTGTTCGCTATGCAAGGGGGCGTGTCCAGCCTGTGACTCACTCCCCGCCAGGACTGGACAAGCTCAGCCTCCAACCCCAGACTTTCTGGCGGTCCTGGAAACCTCGAGCACCCACGCGCTCCCGCCCGTGACCACAGCCCTCAACTGCACAAGCCCTGGGCGCTCGCGGCTTCTTCCATTGGACCCGCGCTGCGGCCCCACGAAGGGCTCCGGGTGCCGTTTTACAAGGCTTGGGGAGGGCCAGTACCGGGGCCGGGTCCCAGAGGGTGAGCTTCCGGCTGGAACAGAGCGCCTGAGCTCTGGCCCCCCGAGTCCAGGGCAAATTTCTTCATTGTGGTGCATCCAAAGGGCCCCCACTGGCCTCAGAGCTCTTATGTCTTGGGGACACTGCCATGAGGAGGGGGACACTCAGGATGGCCTCAGAAATGGCTTTCAAGTGAGTGACAGGTCCGGCCTGTCTTCTCAGCTTCCTGCCACCATCGGATTGAAGGAAGAACAGACGAAGTAAGAAGTGGTTTAGAGAGGCTCGGCAAGCTCTTCTTTTATTTCTGCAGCACCAACAGTGTCTGGGAGGGGGCTGTGGGGCAGGGTGCCTCTGGGGCCGGGGAGACCCACCGACTCAGCCCTCGGCGCGGAAGACCTCCATCAGCCGGAGCGCCCTACACTCTGCCCGCGGGGAGGGACGTGCTTGTTGCTGGAGGAGGCCGAGCAGAGACCAGGGCCCACGAGGCAGGGCTGGGGGTGACGGGGTCCAGCGCATGCTCTGCCACGACAGGACTCAGCATCTTAGGGAACTTCACGCCCTTGTCTGCTCTGGGGCTCCTCTCGGTGAGCCCAAAGGACACCGCCAGGTGGTGCAGGTTTCTCCTTTAGGAGAGGCACCAGCAGAGGGGATCCCCGTGGCCAGCTTCCCCGGGGTGGGCTGGTGGGGCATGCACTGCCCTAGTCTGCTTCCTGTGGGCAGCCCCCGGCGCCCGTGACCTTGGCTATGCCGTCTGGGATACGGGATGATGACAGGTCCCCCTTGGCTGGCTGTCCCTGGTCAAGCAGGCAGCACAGCACGGGGCACACAGTCGGCACTCAATAAATGGCCGGTTGTCAGGACCCTCTCTGCCTTTGAAGCCTGAGGATTCACGCGGGCTTAGAACTGCCGGGACTACCTCGCTCCCAGGCCTCAGAGCCCTGCTCTCAGCCGGCTGGTGACGTTCACTGGAACCTAAATTCAAGAGGGACCCTGTAGATTCCCGAGTGCCCACATTTTTGGCCCCATCGCAACTCTATTAGCTGCATAAAATATTCAAAGCGATAGCCAAGAAGGAGGCCTCTTTGCCAAGGTTCCTCCAGCCCATCCTCTGGAATTGATTACTAGGAGCCTGTCAGAAACACAAAAATAAAACGATGCCAGGGCGGATGGACAAGCTGGGGACTGGCTCATGTTTCTAATCCAGCGTCCCCCTCCCCCCCACCCCGGAACAAAGTCTTCTCCAACTTTCAGTAAACTTAACTTGACAATCGTCAAAGAGAATCAAACAGCACAGAAATGAAGCCTCTAAAAGATGTCAGAAGACGTCAGAATCGCTAGAAATTTACCACGCTACCCACTCACCCCTCCCCTGAATTAGTATTTAAATCTTTTAGGAACAGGCTCCAGGGGCCAGATTATTTAATTTGCTGGCAAGAATGCACTTGGTGTTTGTTGTGGGTATTACCTCCCCACCCCCTGGGTGTAATCCCCAGACTTAATCTGTGGGTTATTGGGAAGACATCAATTAGCAGTGCTGGCTCTCCTCCTTCTCACCCCAAATCCAGATCAGAGGGGAGAATCCCTGGAAGGAAGATAATTAGCCAAAGTTCAGCTCTGTTCTTTGCTGGCCCGGACCACCAACAGACTGGGGCTCTTAGTACACACCCTGCTTTATCAGAAGGTCCTCCTCGAGCTAAGTGGGCGCTTGCTTCTGCTTATTAGCAGCTCCAGCTGGGGGCTTCTCTCCACACAATGCCTCTTTGCAGCGCAAGGATTTAGCTCAGAATAGTCTCAGGGTGCACCCAAACATGGGCACAGCTGGCTTTTGAGGACAGCACCAGGCTCAGGGGCCCACTCCTCAGACCCTTCCCCATGTGACCTGGCTCCCGGTCTCCATCCTGCTGGGCATGGAGAGGCAAGACCCATTTTTGCAGATGATCTCCCAGGTGCCCAGCTCTGGGCTGGGCGGGTTTTTTTGTTTGTTTGTTTTTAAGATTTATGCGTGGGGCCTCCCTGGTGGCACAGTGGTTAAACGCTGCGCTGGCCGTGGAGCTGTTGGCAGCAGCAACTCGAGTTCGATGCCTGGCAGGGGAGATTCCCACATGGCGCAGCAGACCTCCCCTGCCTCGCCTGCTGCTCCCCTCAGCAGTATATTTCTGTCACTCTGGCCCCTAACACCTCTGGCCTGTACCCCAGCATTGTATGCATAAATAATAAAAAAAAAAGATTTATGCATACAAGAACTGGGGTGCAGGCCAGCGGTGTGAGAGGACTCACCAGAGACAGAGTGGGGAGCAGAACAGGCAGATGGACTGAAATACACTGCTGAGGGGAGCAGCGGGGATACAGGAGGGGTCTGCTGCGCCATGTGGGAAGCGCCCCTGACAGCCTCATAGGCTGAGACTTAACCCCTTGCGCCACCAGGGAAGCCCTGGGCCGGGTGATTTTTAAATGCTTTTTATTTCATGTCACAGAAAGACAGACCCAGTCCACATCTCTGCAGCTCCAGCCCAGCCACCCTGTGTCTGCTTGGATGTGTTCTCACCAGGCCCCCCTGTGAAGGGTGGCATCGGGGGCCAGGCAGGGCATGAGGTGGAACATGAAGACTCAGCCACCCTGCGCGGCTCTGTGTCTGTGATGGGACTCCCGAGGCCCAGAAGCAGTGGACAGCGGCGCAGGACAGGCTGCCTCCTGCCCCTCTCCAGGAAGGCCGAGCCCCCCACGGGCAGCTGCCAGGCTGGGACCCGGCCGCGGGAGAAAAGTCACTGCTGCTTCTTTCCTAGTAACAGAGCAGGCGTCCTCCTTGGGCCTGGGACTGTCTGAGCATGACACTGAGGAACAGGCCTCTCAGAAACCAAGGAGGTGAAAGAGCTGGAGGCCAGAGCCCGGCCCTGCATAGCGTCACCGCAAAATCGCCTGGGAGACACCGAGGGGCAAGAGCGCCCGGCTGCCGCCCAGAGGGGCTGGGTGTAACCTGCGCACCGGGTGGGGCCTGACGAGCGGGGCTGAGCAGCAGTGCGCCTGCACACAGCAGCACACCGGTAAAACCCAGTCCGCACTCCCCGCCCTGGCGGCGGCCGAAGCCCGCAGTGTGCGCAGGAGGTCCCAGCCATGAGGGGCGGCCGTTTACTTGTCCGGACGGAGACAAGGTCCCCCTTCCAAGCAGCTGTCTGACCCCAAGAAGCGTCACCAGGGTGGGCTGTGTCCCAGCAAGGGGCTTTGAAGGTTTGAACACGAAATCTCCCTGGGGACCCACATGATGGGGGGGGGGGCGCCTGTGACCTTGGGGGCTCTGACCTCTGCTCTCCTCTTTGCACAGGTAAAGGACCTGCGTTATGTACCCCCACTTCCAACAGGCCCTGGAGATCACACACACAGGGCAAGCTCCAGGGGCAGCAGTGGCCGCCATGTAGAAGGGCGGCGGGTCCGTGAGGCAGAGACCTCCAGGGAGTGAGACGCCCAGGAGGGATGGACGGAGGGGCACAGGTCGTGAGTGCTGACCCGGCCTGCTGCTGGCCGCCCTTTCACCTCGGCGCGTCTCCCTTGGCCTCTGTGCTCTCACTTGCCGGCAGGGCGTTGTGTGGGGCGGTCAGTCTAAGACGGTCTCGCGGCGCCCAGACTGCACTGGGGGTGGCCTGCCCTGGGCGAGTCAAGCCTTCTCGAGTGCGCCCCCAGTGGGTCCCTGTCGGGGAAGTCCCGGGCTTTCTGCTTAGAATATGTGGCAAGGATGGCCTCCCCAGGGGGGTCTCTGGAAAGCAGATTCCGGCCCCGGCCTCCAGACCAGTGGCCAGGCTGGAAGCTTCCAGGGCCATTGGCAGGCTCCCCGTCACGAGGCGTAGGAGCCCCATCTGCAGGAGGACCACACGGCGCAGTCGAGGGCTGGACCCTGCCCACCTGACGGCCCGCGGCAGACCCCGCTGCTCCCCCATCACCATGTGGCCCTGGGCTGGTCTCCCCTAACCCCAGAGCCTCGGTTTTCTCACCTGGGGACAATGGCACCTCCTCCTTGGGTTGCTGGGGACAGAGTGGCAGAAGGTGCGTGGTGAGGAGTCCCCACAGAGGGCAGAGGGGGCTCCCCACGAGTGCGAGAGAGCCCGCCACCAGCACGGCCTCTCTATGTGCTGACCCTCCAGGGCCTGGCTGATCCGAGGCTGGGTGGTTGTTGGTTGTGGCGTCTCTTCATCTGTGGAGCGCGGCTGCTGGGTTCCTGCCGTGTACGCGTCCCAGCAGCCCCCAGGATAGAGACGGGGATGGGCAGCCTCCTCCTGCTGCTGAGCTCATTGTCCAGAGGGGAGGGGATGCAGCATGTGGCAGTGGAAGCCCGAGAGGGGCGCCCAGCTGGCCTTTGCAACGTAACCGGGGACCCTC
The DNA here is from genome assembly GCA_004024925.1 of Scalopus aquaticus. Classification (NCBI taxonomy): domain Eukaryota; kingdom Metazoa; phylum Chordata; class Mammalia; order Eulipotyphla; family Talpidae; genus Scalopus; species Scalopus aquaticus. Next base: position 18,774 of record PVIJ01011526.1, read on the forward strand.
CCCCTCCAGGGAGAATGTTACCAGAGGCGTCGTTCCTGAGTCTGGGGTCTCGGGGTCTCTGCCCGGGCTAATACCCCGCACGGAGGGAGCATCTTCACCACACTGTCCCCACACTCCTCCGCAGAGCACCTCGCCTTCCACGGGGTTCTTCCTCTGAGACCCCCTCGCTGTGACCCCACACTCAGGGAAAAATGCCACCCCCCAATGAGCCGCTGCAGCACTCCCCATGATGAAGGTTGCCCTCTTCCCGTGCCAGTCACAGCCTTCCCAATACCACTTAGTGAGAAACCGCAGGACACCTGGCAGAACCCTCAAACTACAGACCCCAGAGGAAGGCTCAGCCAAAGGTGGATGCTGTCTCACGATCCCCACAGGTCTCCCCGCTCCTGCCGTCTTCCAGGAACGTCCCTCTTGCCTCCCTTCTCATACACACGTACACACATGTCCATGTGCACGTGTGTGTGCACACATGCACGCGTGCACACACACGTGTGCCTTCTCTCTCAGCAGTCTTTCAAGTAATGGAGTAAAATTTCTCAGAAAAGAGGAAATCTGGAGGAATCAGCTAAATTAGCCCGTGATTTCAGGGTAACTCCTGGTGAGTCACGGGGCCTCAGAAGGATCTCGGGCACAGAGATGTTTGCCAGGGAGGTGGGGAACCGGCCCCCAGAGGCTCACGTGAGCCCTTCCCTCCCTCCTCCGCACCAAAGTATCAGGGGAGGGGAGGGGGGTGAATTATGTGAATAGATGTGGTATTTTATGAAATACAAGAAGAAAAATGCTCTAAAACCCATAATCATAAACACAGCATATGGAAAAAAGAAAGAGCTAGTTTGGAGTCAGAAGCGTCTTTTATCTACTCCCACCCCCTTCCCTTTCTGGTCAATATTAGATACATAATCAGAGAAATGCTTAAATTTCACCAAAGGCCCACTTGGATTGGAAGCTTGATTTTTTTTTAAAGAAATTTCCTACCATCCATTCTATAGCAAGAAGGATTTTCTTTCTCAACTGCTTTCACCTGTCAAAAGCCCTCTGTCCAGAAACTTAACAGATCACCCGGCTCTCTCGCTCTCATCTGCAGAGCAGAGTGCAAGGCAGCCGCGCGGGGCCACTACTGAGAGCTGGGCACAGACACGGCCATCGGGCATCTCCTGCCCGCCACACGGAGGGCCTCTGTGAGGGCAGTGGCCGCCCACAGGCTCACAGGCTGCAGCAAGGAGCTGTGCCATGGAGCACAGGATTCTGGCAGCCCCCAAAGCCCCATCTGCCTGCACAGAGGTCCCCATTTGGGTATGTTCCCTGCGAAATGAAGGAAAGTTAGAGCAGAGGGGTTCTCCTCACCAACCTAGTCAGCCCAGGGCAGCGTTCCTGGCTTTTCCCTACACCTCTGGGTTTGTTATTCCTCTCCTAGAAGTAGCCACATGTGGAGACTGTTCAGTCACCTTTTCCTATTTGATTTCTCCTCTCCTCTCCTTCCTTCCCTCTTTTCTTTCTTCCTTCCTTTTTCCCTTCCTTTCTCCCTCCTTTTTTTCCTCCTGATTTATTATCACACTATAAAAAATTATAATGAAATATATTCAGTGATGACTATCTAAAACCATGTATTTACTCTGTATAACAGATGCTGGCATTCCACCCCCATCTCTTCAGCACTTTGGTTCTAGTAGATTCTAGTATATTCCAGTATATTCTAGCATACTCCAGGACTATATCCTGGAGTATAGTCCTAAAGCAAGCACCTGGGATTGCCCATGTGAGAGGCTTACTCATGTCTCTCACGGGGAACAGATGTTGCTAGGAATGAATGATGCTCTCTGGAGAACCTCACTCAAGTGTACATGGCAGGTGGAAGAAAAAGACCCCAGTTCCTTGCCTTAAAGATGGGGCAATTCTGAGGCCCGACGGACACTCTCCAGAGCCCCCCGTGCGCAGGCAGTGCCCTGGCGACACCTGCTTGGTGACACGCCTGCTCTTGCCTGCCTTCCCTCTCTCCTCTCACTCCTCTGCCCTCTTCCCTGTGCTCTCCAGGACCACCTCCCAAATAATTATGACACACCCTTGTCTCAGTCTCAGTCTCAGTCTCTGGGGGACCCAACCCAAGACATCATCTGGTTGTTGAATGGCTACCGTGGACTCACACAGCACTGGGTCTCATGAGGGAGACAGAGATGAGTGGGCACACTGCATAGCCAGGTGCAGAGATAAGACTCCATGGGGTACCAGGAAGCCTCTGCCCAAAACCGTCCAGAGAAGAGCACAGCCTCTGAGCTGCCACATCTGGGCCTCCCAGAGAGGACCAGTGTGGACGATGGGGATGATGGGGGTGGGGGAGGGAGGTGACGGTTTTCCTGTCAGGAGTTGCAGCATGTGCCAAGTCCCAGGAGCTGGAATCCATAAGCCCTGTGCAGGATGGGGACGCGCAGGCTTCTGTCACAGGCTTGGGACCCAGCTCTGCCCCGCAGTGGTGGGAGGGCTGGGCCAAATCAGCCATACCCTTGGCATCTTCAAACTCTCTTCTCAACCACCCACAGTGGGTCTCCCTTGTGCCTAGTGAGTCAGAGCATGCTTTGCAAAATGGGGTGCAGAGGTTAGTCGTTTGGGTATGTGCTTCCGTAAGTGTATGGGCAGGGGCTTAAAAGACTGCTATATCTCCCCACTACCCCCACCCCTCCCCAGCCGCACACTGCTCAGAGTCCTTTGGAGCAGCAGGGGAAGGCTGCCCCCTCCATCATCTGGAGGTCTCGGCGCTGTCAAGAATAGGGAAGATGTATTTTTGATGATCTCACCATCACTGTAGATAAAGGGCTTCCTACTGATTCATTCTCCTGCTATTGATTGAGGGCCAGCAGGGCCTGGGCCTGCCCTGGGCATGGAGATCCAGTCATCTGTGAGCAGCTCACCTTCTGCTTGGGGATGCAGACCTGCAAAGAGACCTGCAAACAATGCAGATATGCATCAACCAATCAACAGGTAAGACTGCACTGAGGGACACTGAGCAAGTCATTTCACCTCTGGAAGCCTCACTTTTCTCATCTGGGAAATGGGGAGAACCCCACCCACTTCACACAACTGCTAGAGAGTAGCCAAGCTGATGTGAGAGAAGCTGATAGTTCCTGGTCTGGAAGTCTGGAAATATACATGGCTGGGGCATATTCAGAGCCCAGGACCCACCCAGAACACAGCACATAGAGTTAAACCCCACCCAGCAAACAACATTACCCACAAAACAGAAGACAGTCACATTGTAGGGCCAGACCACAAGCCACTTACCTGTTGATTGGTTGATGCATATCTGCATTGTTTCCTATGAACATCTTAAAGTCTGTCATTGGTGGAAGGTCATGCACATTTCTGTTGAAAGACTCCCAGGAGTGGTAATGTGAAACAAAGAGTGTAAATTTTGAACTTTAGTAGATACAGTCTCACAGTTTTCCAAAACAAGTGGTAGCAATTTCCATTCCCCCAGCAGTGTAGGAGTTTTTGTTGATCTATGCCTTGTTAACACTTGGTATTGTCAGTCTTAAATTTTAGCCATTCTGGTGGAGTGGCATAGGATTGCGTTGTGCTTTATTTTGCATTTCCCTGATAACTGCTTTTGTAAAACAGCTCTTCACGTGTTTATTGGCTACTGGGCTATCTTCCTTCATGTAATACCTGTTCAAATCATTTGTCTATTTTCCTATTGGATTGGCTGCCATTTTCTTATTGATTTGTAAGTGTTATTTATATATTCTGGCTACCAGTTCTGTGTCAATTATATGTTCTGCTAATATCTTCTCTCTGTAAGGATGTTTCAAGTACACCGCACTCAGCTACTAAGGGCTCAATCATTCTTTTCAAAGTCGGGTGATAAGTGTTCACAAGATCTGTCTGTTGGCAACACTAACATCACCAAAACTCCTGATATGACACATCTTTGGACACAGATCACAGATCAGAAATCACGGACCCCAGATAGATAACCACTCCATTGCTAGTTAGAGATAGTCTATTGGGATAAGGCACCATTTCACTAGGACTGCAGACCCGCAGGGGCTTAACCTTCGCTGTTTACTTTGCGGAGTTTCTGTAACAATACAAAATACCCCAGTGGGTTAAAATATGCCCCCTATAGAAACCCTTATGGAATTTCCCATTTATTTGTGTTCTGAACACAGAGCAAAGTTCTTGGTAGACCCATAAGCACTGATTCTCAAAGAGGCTAGCCCCAGGGCCAGCAGCAACAGCATCATTGGAAACTCAGGTCACACCTCAGACCTACTGAAGCAGAAACTCAGAGGGGGGCTGGCCACCTGTGTTTACACAAGCCCTTTAGGTGCTTCTGAGACATGGTTAATGTCCGAGAGTGCCAGTTCTAGTCAGTCACTCTTATCAGGACCCAGAGGGCCACACTGGACCCAGAGCTTTAGCTTTCCATGGCCAACAAGTATTGTGCATCTGCCAGGCTCCCTCTATCAGGCCTTTTGCAGATATGATCCCATTAAACCCTCAGGATAAGAAAGTATGGTATCAGCATGCTGCTGGCAAGGAAGCTGGAGCTCAGAAAGGTTGAGGACTTACCCAAGGCACACAGCTCCCAGGTCAGAGTCCATGTCTGTTTGACTCCAAGGTTTGCGACTAACCCACGTGCTACTCCTAAGATCCCCTGTGCCCAGCCAGGAGGTCCTGACATAATCTTCCGGAAGCCTTGCCTGCTGCCCTCATCCCCATACTCTGAATTGAAAAGGTGTCTGATGCCTGGGACCTACCTGCTCACACCTGCAACTACATCTCCTGGAGCCTGGCGCAAACATGGGGCGGAGGTGCGCCAAGGCTAAATATGAAACACGCTGGGTGACCAATCTTTGTGTCTGAGAATCCATCAGAGGCTTTTCATTCAAGTTAAGAGGATCTTCGCAGAGCTGGGGCCTTCCACTCTGGGTGATGGTGAGATTATCTCTGGCTAATGGACGGGGTGGGCGGTGGGTAGGAGGCCTCCTCCAGAAGATAGTCTCGGAGAACCGGAGGCCCCTCCCTCTGTGGCACCATTTCACCAGGACTGCGGACCCCCAGGGGCTTAACCTTCGCTGTTTGCTTTGCTGTGAAGCCCACCGTCACCGTTCCTGGGCCTTGTTCCCTGTTCCCTAGAGCTCCGGCCTCCCAGCCCCAGGCCAAGCGTGCCTGTGTGACTCCTGACCCTTCTCTCATTTTATCAGAAAACAGTCAACGGTCATTGGAATGACGACAGTTTGCTAACATTGGCAAACATCTCTGACATATTCTCATGCTGCCTTTACTTCCTAGCTCCAAAAGGGGGCTGAATTCCTCGGCTTCTATCAGATTGGCCCGGCAGCAGTACCTGATTGGAGAGATAGACCTGAGAAAGGAAGAATTTGGAAAGCAGAGTCCCGGAGGCTTGGGGAGGCCAGCGTACCCCTGAGGACTGGTTCTGCAGCTCCCACCTGGCTGGCAGGGCTGCTCCACTGCAGGGAGGGGCCGCTCCACATGAGCAGGGACTTCGCACCCCCTGAGTGTGGGCACAGGAGGAGGCGTTAGCAACAGCAGCAGGAGGAGGGTGCGGTGGGGAGCCAGAGACGAGAGGAGAAAGGCCCTCGGGGAGCGGGGACAGAGTGACCCAAAGCCTGGAGGTGCCCTTGCCACAGTGCCAGCCCCGTGTTCCGACACCCCTGCGTTCCAACAGCTCCCCCCACCCCATTCCGACAGCCCCGCGTTCCGAAAGCCCAGCCTTGAGATGCTGGCTCACTTGAGAGCACGTCGGGTGGGGAAATCTAAGCGCTACGGTCAACACGCTTCCTCTGGTCTTAGCTTTTAGCTCTGGCGATCGACACTCAGGAGGTGCTTGGTGGATGTCGGGTGAGTCCACACACCGACACGTGTGGTTTATGGGAGCGGAAGGAAGAACAAACAGCGCTAAGGTGTCCGCCAGCCGCGCCTCGGAGGACACCCCCAGAGCACCAGCCAGTGGGAAACCAGAGCTCAGTATCTGACCATCTAAATGGCCCAAACATCTTCAGGACCTGGTGGTCCACACTGGACACGTCGCTGGTGGAGGGGCAGCATGATGACCAGTTCCAAGGCGCCGGGCAGGAAAGGAGGGTGGAGGGTGGAGGGCGCTGCGCCTCATGAAAGGCGGGTGAGCAGATTCAACCAGGACTTTGTTGGAAGAGCTCTGGGGGTCTTCGCCCGCTGGAGGGGGCGGGCCCGTGGGCATGGGGGTGACACAGCGCGTGGCATCTGAAACCCCACGTGGGTTTTGCTTTTACTCGGAGGTTTGAAGACCTTTGACCCACACTCAAGCTCCCCAGCGTTCTCCCAGTGCAACGTCCCAGGTTCCATGCCATTCCAGAACCAGAACCAACACACATTCGGGCCGTTGGGGTCCTGAGTAGGGCGACAAACTGTCCAACTTGCTGGTGAAGGTTCATGGCTTGTGCATGGACGGGGCTCGGCCCAGGGCATGGCCCCTACGAAGGTATCGAATACCCCACCTGGAAGAGGAAACCCAGAAAGGAGGCTGATGGGCTCCCCACGGCACCTGGTGGAAAGGCAGGGCCATACAGCCGCCCTGCCTCGGGGGCCAGCGCGCCTCCTTAAGCCCGACCAATACAGGCCTGGCCCCCCAAAGCCTCCCAGGCCTCTGCTGGCCACTCCAAAGCCCACACGCTTGTCCTGTGTTCAGCCCTGTGGCCGATGCCACAACTGTCTGGTTATAAGCAGCAGAAACAGTTGCTGGTTAGCCAACAAGACAGAGAGTTTGCAGAAGGACACGGAGGCTCCCGGGGCCACAGGGAAAGCTGAGGAGCCGGCTTGGAGCAGTCACTGAGGGTGCCGGGGCAGTGGGGGCACAGCAGCTGCACCCAGGCGCCGCCTCAAGGAGAAGGAGCTCCATTGTCCCATGAGTAAGCCCAGCCAGGCGCCCCAGGCCCAGGGGAGCGCCTAGCTGGTAGAGCAAACCCCGGAGAGGATGGTCAGAGGGAGCTCGGGAGCCATCGCCCTCCACGGCACGAGGGCCAGCTCAGCACCCAGAACCCACCAAGACTGCACTCCAAGGGGGTGTACTGAAGGAAATCAGGATGCCATTAGGAAGGGGAGACAGGTGTGAGCGGGGTAGCCCCAAATACCAAGTGTCCACTCCAACCCAGCAGGGCTTGGGCTATACTTCGGTGAGGAAACACCTCACCCTGGGCCCACCTTCTCCGCTTTTCCCAGCAGCCTCTGCTTTGAGCGCAGTCTGGTTGCCAGGGGATGGAAGTGTCACGTGCACGCGTGTCGAGTAACCATGGCCACCACTGTCCCTCGGCCCGTGATGCTCTTCCTCCCCGGGCCCCACCTTCCCCTCACTCCTGACTTCCTCAAAACGAGAAAAACCATTTTGGGCCGGACTAAAATTCCAGCCGGCGACTAACTTTGAATCTTCACGAAACCCAAGTCAGTTTCTCTCCTTGGAGTCCAGTTGCTGAGATTTTGGTAAAACTGCTGTAAAGAAACGGTAGTAACCATCCCAGAAACCCCATGTGAACTAGGACCAGAAGCCTGTTTTCCCCCCAAATGGGTCCATTTTTCACTTTCTCCTTTTCCAAAACGTCCGGAGTAATGACTTGCTGAAAACCTGGAATACACCACGTTGTTTTGAAGTCCAGGCTGTCTTCAAGGTTTTTCTACCTCCGATTTAACTTGCTGGGCGCCTCTGGAGTCTGGTATTAATAATAAATATTATTGCCGTGCATCCTTATTTTTCCCTTAATTTAATTAGAGAAAATGTAATAGCCCTTATGAAAACAATATATGAGTTTTCAAACCTAATTAACATGAGACAAAGTGCGCAGGTCACTAAAATTGTTGTTTTCTCTGGAAAGCTTCCATGCAAATAGATAAAAACAAAACTGCATTTAATTCCACAGCCTTGGTTAACAGGCAAATCAGAGATGACGGGCTCTCGCCCCAGGGCTCTGTCTGCCTGGTAATAAATACTTTCCTTTTGTCACGATTCAAGGGAGAGTGAGAGCGATATGCGAGCCCTATCAAATATTCCAAGGGGGACTCAAGTCAGCCGTGACCGGGGTTCAGCCTTCGACCGTTCCTGATCTTTAAGCTGCCAAGCAGCCCAGATGCGAGGAGTCGGCCTCCTGCCTGGCCATTGTGCTCTGCTTGTGGGTCCCCTCCTGTGTGCCCAGTCAAGGCTGGTCTGTCCCGGGGGCCAGACATCCTTCATCCACCCCCAGCGGGTCTCCCTGGGCACCGAGTCTGACAGGTCCCCACACAGAGTGGGCAGATCCCCGAGCGGGGTTGGAGTCTGACTCTGCTGGGTTTGCTCCAAGCCCGGGCAGGAGGCACTGTGGTTACTGCTCCAAAGATAAAAGAGAGCCCTAAGTGCTGGCGTGGGCTCTGCCAGGAACCTCCAAGCCTCCTCACAGTGAAGACCTGTGCTAATTTCTTCCTTCCTTCCTTTCAGCAACAGACCCCCATGTGCCAGAAACTCACCCCACTTTCCTGGGTTGGAATCCAGGCTCCTTTCTGTGGAGACCTGTTTGGGTCTCCCAACTCTATGAAGCCTGGCTGTGAATGGAAATAGTCAGAGCATCGGTCTCTTGGGGTCTCAGGGTGACTTAAAGCACCTACTGAGTGCTCAGCACATAGTAGGTGTTTTACAGGCACCCCCTTCTGTGTCTCTTCTCTACGATGGACAACTCCCATTCATTTTACCCAACATCAGATCATGAAGTGGGCCAAGTCGCCTGCTCCAATGTTCTTCCTTCCACAGCCTCATAAAGCAGCAGTCCAGAGCCCCCCGCTCCTCATAATGCCTTCATACTCGTGCTTCTGGAGAAGGAACTGCATCTTTGCATGCAGGCAGTATCCTGGCCTGGGAGCTGGAAATCCAAGAATGGCATCAGAAGTAGGGTCAGAGCCAAAAACGAGGCTTCAGGACCCAGGAAGGAGGCCGGGTTCCCTGTCCACAAGACTTCTTTCTGGATTCTGGTCAATGCCACCAGGGAACTGGAGTGGGGACCCAGAATCCCAGGCCAGCACAAGGAGAATGGGGCTCAGCAGGGCGGGCAGTCAGTCAGGACATAGGCTCACACGGGGCCTAGGAGACTGTCTACCCAAGCCCAGCATGGTGCCCGGCTCCCCCTCAGACCAACGACTGGCCACCTCCTCAGGAGACACTCGGTCAGAAGAGAGCTTCATTTTCAGTAAACAAGATCATGCTGTCATAGCAGTCATCATGTAACCAGGTTATTTATACTGCTATTGTTATTATTAATTAAAGCATGTTTCCTGAACGTATGTGTTACCAACGCTTTAGCTCAAGAAGCAGACACCAGCTTGGCGAGGGTTGCCAGTTCTGGTTTTCACTAATTCTGACAGCCATATGGTCTCTGCTGGCAAGTTGGAAGTTTCCTCTAGCTGAATTGTAGATATAAGTGTGTGAGTGTGTGTGTGTGTGTGTGTGTGTGTGTGTGTGTGTGGCCCAGAGGAAAGCCCCCATTAACTACTTTTCCACGGAGGATTAAATGCACGTTCACCTCCTCTGTCTCTAACACCTCCTAAGCTGAGAGCAAAGGAACAACAAGGGATGAACCCACAGCCACACACACACAAAGAGAGAGAGTTAAAGAGGGGAGAGGTAGTTTCCAGAAGACAAGAATGGACCAAAAGTCATTGGATGGAGAATAATAGCTGACTTGGCAGAACTGGACCTGTGTGGGGGTGAGGGGAGCAGCTTCAAAAGAAATGATTCAAGAAGCAGATTCCCTAAGATCTAAAGAGCCCAAACTGGAGGTTGCACATACCTCAAATAGTTAGGATCAAAAGTATCTAGAAATAAGATTGGTCCAGAAGCCACATAAAGAGCAGTTAGAGCCCTGGTCTCCCATTCCCATCATGCTCTGCTATGGGCACCTGCCCCATGCTGGCAGAGGGAAAAAGGTAATCATTTCTGAACAACTGAGTCAAAACCCGAGGACACTGGTGTGGCCACAGGCAGGCGGGTGCCATATTGAAAGTGGGAACTGAGTAAGCGTTGGCATCCTACGTGGGACCCCAGCCCGCCCCTCTCTAGATCCTAGCAGCCGGTAAGCACCTCCCACAAGCACGGACCTGGAGGAGACCCTCTCTGGGAACACCAACCCAGCTGAGAAAAAAATAGCCTCAGCGATCGCATGAGGGGCTCTACCATGAAACAGCCATAACTCTCCACAGGAGCCCCCAATCAACAAGCCCCACCCTGCATCTAAAGTGTTTTAGTGCTTTGTTCTTCAATATGAGCAGAAAGACAGGAATCACCAGATATCTGAAGAAAGCACTAAAACCAATGAACAGAACAAAGGGACGTGGAGGAAACAGAGACTTCAAAAACACAAATTAATATCCTCAGAGAGATAAGAGAAAACTGCATCTAAGAGCAGGATGTCATTTATAGCACTCTAGAAACTGAAACCTACTTCAAATAAAAATCCAGGAAAGGGTCGGAAGATGTCACTGAGGTAATCTTTTGGAAAATAGAAGAGAAAGACAAAGAGCTAGGAAGTGGCAAAGCCAGAGTAATGAGAGGGTCCGAGCAGGAGGTTGGAATAGCCTGTGAGGATTTCTAGAGAATGAGAGAATAGAGAAAGAGAAGGAAAAGAAATCAAATCAAATCATTCAGTTTTGTAGAATGTAATCAAATAGTTTCCAGACTGAAATGCTCAGTGTAGCCCTAGCTCAGGATAGGAATAGAAACCCCACCAAGGAAAGTCTTCAGAGATTTTTTTTTTTAAAACAGGGATAAAGGAATCATAAATTCTTCCAGGAAAGGGGGTGTGGGGGGTGATACTAAAGAATCAGAAATTATAATGGCACTGAAATTCTCAATAACTGGAAGGTAAAAGATGATGGGAAAATGTCTCAACATTCTAAAGGAAATTATTTCTAAGCAAAAATTGTTTGTTCAGGCAAAGTGCCAGTTGAGTGTGAGGTAGACAAGAGACCATTTTAAATACAGAAGGTGTCAAATATTTTATTTCCATGAATCATGTCTGAGGAAGCTACTAGAGGATGTGCTCCATCAAAATTAGGGAGAAGACTGTGAAGAAGGAAGACACGACTAAATACGCTAGGGTTGGCATAACAAGGTAGACTGGGGGCTTCGACAGCAGAAGTTTATGCTCTTGCAGATGCAGAGGTTGGAAGGTCAAGGTGAAGGCGCCAGCAAACTCAGGTTCTAGTGAGAATTCTCATCCTGGTTTACAGACAGCTGCCTGTAGCTGTGTCCTCACATGGTGTTTCCTAGGTGTATGAAGAGAGGGGGTGGAGGGGGAGGGAAGGCAAAGAAGAAAGGGGGGAGGAAGGGAGATCTTGCTCTTCTTAGAAGGGCACTAATCTCACCATATTAAGTACCCCCCCCTCTTAAAACTTCATTTAAGCTGAATTACCTCCTAAAAGCCCCAGTTTCAAATACAGTCACATTGGAATTTGGGGCCTGAATGTATGAATTTGACAAGATACAATTCAGTCCATAATAACATGGGATCCATGCTCTAGGCCATTCACACAGGACCAGGGACAGTTCCAAGATGATGTCTGGGCAGCAGCACTAGGGAAGAGCCAGCATAAGCACAGAGGACGGCAGCCTGCAGGAATCCTAAGGAAACTAATCCAGAAGTGTTTGAATGTATCAAGAGGGAATTCACACTCTGCGCTCCCAAAAAATGGGGTACATAAAGACTTTTTAAAAAGATTTATTTATGCATACAAACTGGGGTACAGGCCAGAGGCGTGGGGTGGCGAGAGGGTTCACCAGAGACACAGTGGGGAGCAGAACAGGCAGATCGACCAAAACACACTGCTGAGGGGAGCAGCGGGCGAGGCAGGAGAGGTCTGCTGCGGGAATCTCCCCGGCCGGGCATCAAACTTGCACCGCAGCTGCCGTCAGCTCCACAGCGCTGCCATTGCGCCACCAGGGAGGCCCCATAAAGACTTTTTTTTAAACCAAAGTACTAATTAACTACTTGATAAGCAGTAATTGATATAAGGAAGCAATTCCAATCACAGCATACTATATGACCAAGCAGTAGGCAATAGCTACATAGTCCTGACATTGTAAATATCAAGTACTGATTTCTTTTTAATTGTGACCTAACTATATTGAATCTAAGTGCATTATACTTTTCACAATGATTATAAAATTGTCAGGCCATCGAGGTTGCTCAATGTGAAGCATCACCCCTTTCACTTCAGGCTGGGTCTCTCCACACCCTATCTCCATACCTCCCAGCTCTAAACCTGCTGTAGTGCCATTGTCTTTATATGTCATTCTCCCCCCAAGACTGCCCTTCTGGGGGGTACATTTAGTGAAGGAAACAAAGTAAAAAAAAATTGAGCATTGTAGCATATTATAGGTTACAGGAGCAGTGAGGAAAAGAACTGTTAGGATGGAACAGGTGGGGTTAGGCGTGCTGGAAGAGGGTCAGTCTGCAGCACGAGACGAGAAATGGGGAGCCATTGATGGTTCTCGAGCAGAGGAAGGATCTGATCTGAATCGTAACTGCAGAGGGACCATGTAGGAGCTATCACAGTGGTCCAGATCAGAGGGTGAGGACTCGGCCCAGGCGGGAGCAGTGGAGGTAGAAAAAAAGGTCTGGATTCTAAATGCATCTAGGAAGGATGAATGAATGAAACTGACCCACAGGGGAGTCTGGAGCTCAGTCTGGAGTCCAAACCTCTGTTCCTCTGTGAGCCTCTCTTGTCTGCACTTCCTGTGGCAGCTTTCTGCAATTCTGCAACCAGGGTCCTCCCCAAGCCTCAGTTAGGGCAGGGGCCTGGGCAGAGGAGCTTGCCAAGTGGGAGCAGGACCCTGGGAGGCTTGAGACCTCCTTGCCTGGGCCAGTGAGCGCTGGCAAGGTCTGCCACATCCGGGGATCCTCAGTGTCAGGTGAGTCCTTTGCTTCCACCGTCTCCTTCCACGAGAGCAGCCACCTCACTTTCCGCATCAAGCCCAAGCTGATGGAGACAGCACCTTGCCTGAGGTCACCCCCATGTAGAAAGTGCTGGGCCCCAACTAAAGCCAACTCTGCTGATGGCCCAGGGGCTATCCTCTCCAGAGGGCAAAGGGCAGGTCTACCTTGGGCCACCCCCCAGAGTTCAACCCCAACCTGGCCCAGAGGCAGCCAAACTTACTGCCAGGAATCTAACCCGAAACCCCACCTTGACCCATGTGATTTAGATAAAACCAGAGGAGAGACCCAAATTGCCAGCTGATTCCAAGCGACCTGTCACTCAGCCTGCGAAAGCCTGCCTTATCTTCTGAGGCTTCAAGGCCGGACGCTGGGAGGTAAGGGAGGCTGTCAGAGCCCCTGTAGAGGGAGGGAAGCTCGTCCTGCTGTCTGCTGCGCTGCCTCCTCCCTTTGCTTTCAGACCCCCCCGAATTCCATCAGCCGCCCAGGCAGGGCGTTCACGTTAATGCAGACTCTACAGTTTTCCACAGAGGTCATCTGGGCAACAGCTGGGACACGTAGCTCCTTTCCACAAGATCTGAAAGCGGGAGACCCACCACTCTGGCTTCCCCAGTGGCTTTGAATGGCTAATGGAGGGGAAGCTGCAGACCCAAGCTGAATTTCTCTGTGCAAGATAAAACACGAAATCTCTGCAGACAGATGGACCAGAGCTTTGCGGAGCGGGTCTTCCGCCCTTCTCCGTGGAGCGCCAGAGGTGATTCATGGACATCCTTGGAACTCCATGTTCCTTGCTTGTAAAAAGGGGAGCCCGGGAGGCTGTTGCGGAGATGGGTGCGGGGCAGGTGACTCCCAGGCAGAGTGCCTGGTGCGAAAGGCCAGCCCTGGGCTGGGGACAAAATCTCTCCCCAAAGGACAAGTGTCTTCTCATTTCCTGCCACCCAAGATCAACATTTGCTACATGTTTTGCAACAACAAAATATCTTTTTACTCCCCACCAAGTATATTTTAACAAAAGCATTTTACTTTACTTAATCGTCCCTGTCATCCGAGAATTAAGCATCCTTACTTTGATTTGAAGGAAGCAGAAATTATGGCACAGGGAGGCTTGAGGGCACGCAACAAGCAAATGCTGGCGTGGCAATCTCGACCCCAGCGCACTGGGCAGCCTCCCCTAGGAGCTCTGGCACCTTCGAGGGAAGACTCCCGGGAGGAGGGTGACTGGTGTGCTGAGGGGCTGAAGGGGCAGACAGTACTCATCGGCTCGGGGTATGGAACAGTTAATGCCAAGACTGAATATCTCCTCTCTTTGGGGGGCCCCCCAGACACCCACTCGGCAGGGAGCCCAGGAGGGAGCAGGGGCTCGGGACCTTCCAGCGCTTCTGCTGCCCAGCCAGGTGACCTGGGGCCAATGGCTTCCCCTTGCTGGCATCAGCATCCTGACCTGGAAAATGGGCTAAGTAATTGTAGCTGCCCCCTCGGGTTGGGGGAGCGTGTGAGGATGCACAGAAACCGCCTGGCAGTGGGTGCCCAGAGCCCGTGCTGGCCTGTCCCCACGTGCCAGAGACTTGCCAAGGTCTTCCGCCTCCTCAGTGGTAACTTTTGCTGAGTAGGCACATAGAAAACCTCACAAGCCACCCGTGAGCACCTATTGTAAATCAGGCAGTGAAATGGGCCAGAGTATGAGACACAAGGGGAAGGCTTTCTGGAGCATTCCCTCTCCACCCTAACTGCAGTGGACTGACCCAGATGGCAAAGCCCTAACCCCCAACGTGACTGTATTTGGACCTTTAGGAGGTACCAGTATTAAATGAGGTCATAAAGGGGAGCCCTAGTCCAGTAGGTTGGGACCTTATAAAAAGAGAAAGTGAGATGTCTCCATCGCCGCCCTGACCACAGGAAGCTCAGGTGGACCCAGCAAGAAGGCTGCCGTCTACACACCAGGACAATAGTGAGTCCTCCCGGGAAAACAAATTTGTGGGCACCTTGGTCTCGGGTGTGCAGCCTCCAGAACTCTGGGGAAACACATGTCTGTTGTTGAGGCGCCCCAGCATTTTGTCCTGGTGTCCCAAACTGAGACTTCAGGTTCTGTGAGGCGATGGTGGGGGTGGGTGAAAGTGGTGTGTGCACCCCAACTGGGGTTACTCCAGTACCCCCACTTACTGTGCACTGCTCAGTAACAAGAAAGATGGGGCTCATCTCTAGGGCTGGGTGCCAGTGTGCCCAGGACCAAAGGTCAAATGAAAAAGGCAAGTTGTGGGGTCACTTGTAAAATATAGTCAACTTATAAAACGTAAACTACTACTTACACACACACCCCAATGCTGTGCCTATTGGTTCTTACTTAAATCTGTCATATGCAGAAAGTTGGGAAACGCAAACCAGTCCCTTGATTCCTTCTAAGGAGAAGGACAGAATGGGGATGGTTGCGGAGTCTTTAGTTTTATGTGCCATTTTTAACGTTTACACTAAAAATATATTTGTGTGTTTTTTCTTAATGACTAATCAAATAACAAAGTTGCAAAAGAGGAAGGAATATCACTGAAGGCCTGTCCGCCTCGGGCACACACATAAAAGCTACCCGCATGGTTTCTAAGGCCTCTCCACCACCCCATTCCATCTCTTAAATGAAAGACTTGAAAAGAGGAAGACGGTAGGATGGAGTGTGGGGAAGTCCATTATCCAGCTTGAAGAGAAGAGAAGAGCAGAGATAAGGAAGAGAGGAAATTGGATCAAAGAGTTGACATAACAAGCACCGGTCTCTGGTGCGCGAGCCCTGGCTGGGCTTTCCCCGCTGAGCGTTACCCGCAGAGACCCAGCCCCTCCAGCCGCCTGCACACTGCCGCCAGACAGTTCTTTCTAGAGAGCAGACCTGCTCATAACTCCTCCCTCCCTGCCAGATGCCATCTGTGCTCCCCACACCTGGGTGCCCCCTTCCTGAGTCACTGTGGGGGTCCACAGGAGCCAGCTGGTAGCCCTGCCCACAGTCTCACGCCCTCAGTCACTGAGTACCCAGGGGTAATACAGGGCCAAGCTGCCTCTCTGCTGGCCCAACACAGAAGAGGGGCTGATGCCAGTGGGCACAGCCAGTCTCATGGACCTAAGTGTATCATCTCCCAGGGGGCAGTTTAACAAGATTAGCATCTGGGAGCGGCTGGGTCGCTGTCTAATGGCTGGGGCACTGAAATGGCCATCTTGTAAGAGGACTTGGAAGGTAGAAGATCAGAGTCAAAACATTCTAAAATCGGGCCTCCCTGATGACGCAAGAAGTTAAATCTCAGCACTATGAAGTCATCCACAGCCACTGCAGCACGAGTTTGATCCCCGGCCAGGGAGCTTCCCACATGGCGCAGCAGACCTCTCCGGTCTCGCCTGTTGCTCCCCTCAGCAGTGTATTTCAGTCAATCCGCCTGTTCTGCTCCCCACTCTGTCTCTGGCGAATCCTCTCACCACTCCCCCACCCCCACCTCTGGCCTACACCCCAGCTCTTGTATGCATAAATAAATAAATCTTTTAAAAAATTTCTAAAATCACTGTATTTGGGGGATATAAATATTTCTTTTTAAAAATTTATTTATATCCTTTACATGATTGTGTATTCCCCATCGGTTTCCCACTACCTACCCAAAAGACACAAAAAACACTAATCCAAAAGAATACATGCACACCTATGTTTATTGCAGCACTATTTACAATAGCTAAGCTATGGAAACCCAAATGCCAAAAAATAGATGACTGGTACATATACACAATGGAATACTATTCAGCAATCAAAAAGATAAACTCACACCATTCACAGCAACATGGGTGGAGCTAGAAGGGGTCATGCTCAGCGAAACAAACCAGCAGGAAAAAGAAAAATATCCAATGGTTTCACTTATAGGAGGGATATAGAGGAACCAAACAAGAGATTAGGAGGAGAAAACAACAACAAAAAACAAAAACAAAAACTAGCAGGCAACCATAAATAAGAAATATTTCTTAACGTAGATGTTAACCACTCCAGCTGAAACATGAGGCCGTGAGTAAGGAATGTGCTCGCTACCCGATGTGCATAGAGGTTAATATACCGTGACAGCAGGTTTGAGAAAAGAAAGCTTTATTGCAAATTCATTGGTCAAGAGGCAGGAGATAAACTCAAATCTGCCTTCCCAGTTAAGAAAGAGGGGGCCTCCCTGGTGGCACAGCGGTTAAGCGCTGCGCTGTGGAGCTGTCGGCAGCGGCGACGCGAGTTCGACGCCCGGCCAGGGAGAATCCCACATGTCGCGGCAGACCTCTCCTGCCTTGCCCGCTGCTCCCCTCAGCAGTGTATCTCTGATCTGCCTGTTCTGCTACCCGCTCTGTCTCTGGTGAACCCTCTCGCCGCCCCACACCTCTGGCCTGTACCCCAGCTTGTATGTAAAAATAAAAAATAAATCTTAAAAAACAAACAAACAAACAAAAAAAACAGTTAAGAAAGAAAATGAAGTTATATAGGTTTGGGGGAACCAAGGTTAAGAACAAAAGAGTTAAGTTTTATTGGCTAAGGAGTAGACTAAGACCAAAGAAATGCGGACTTGGCTGAAGTTTATTATTTGCACGGTCAATATATGGAGAAATATGAAAAGAGACTTCAGATCACTGGAGCTTTTAATTTCTGTTGGTGGGCCCCTCCCGCGTGGGTACCCCCCTTTCCTCAGCCTTTGCTGGCTTTTGGCTCCAGCGGCCTTGGGGAGCAGCAGAAGGTTTGTTGCTTCAGCGTCTAGGTAGTGTCATCTGCAGATAATGTGTCATCTGTGAATAAACCTCCAAAAGAAAGCTAAATCCGTTTTTATTTGCTTGTGCTTTAGGGTCTAAGAGCATTTTAAACATTTAGCTTGCACGGTCCAAACAGTAAAAATATTTGAAAAAAACCCAAACCTCAAAACAATTAAAAGGGGGCAAGAAACTGTTGAAGATTTGATTTAATGTTCTGAGCCAGGCAAAGAGACAAGGGAGGTGTGGAAACCACGGAAAACAGAAAGCAGAGAAAACAGCCAAGAATAGGAGTCAGCCCCAAATGGAAGCAAATGTAAATGGATCAAACTAATCCATGAAAAAACTGAGATTCTTCAGACTGAAAGTTTTAGAACCTAATCATAGGATGTTTAAGAGACAGATCTAAAAGACGATGCCACAGAAGTACTGAAAGTAATGTTAGGGGGCAAATCATGTTCAAGAGGTAAATAAACACTAACCGAAAGAAATCCTTGCCGTATTTACATCAGCTACAGCGGCCTGTATTTACATCAGATCCAGCGGTCTTAAAGATGTTATTTCACTGTGTCTCTGTTGATACCAAAAAAAACACAATCAGCTACATGAAAAATCTAAACTTATAAAATAGACGAACGCCCCTATATTGGTCCCAGACTCCACATTACAAGGGAAATTGTCTGTTAATGTATCTGTATTGGCCTCTAGACGCTAGGCTCCTGGGAGGAAACAAGCTGTGTCTTATTAGTAATCACTCAATTCCCAGCGCTGAGTCCCAGTCTGACTTAGTGGGTTCTTAATAAATGTTTATTGAATAAACCAGTGGTTCTCGAGCCTGGCTGCACATCAGAATCTTCTGGGAGTTTTTAAAAATACCGAGGCCTGGGCCCCACCCCAGACCAATTAAAAAGAAATCTCCAGGGGCGGGGGGGCTCAGTATGGTATATTTTTTAAAAGCTCCCCAGCTGATTCTGATGTTTGGCCAGGGCTGAGCACTGCTGGAATAAATAAGCGACTGAATGAGCAAATGAATGAGTGTCTCTTTGATTTATGAAGGAATTCATTGCAGGATTCTTTTTAAAAGCATGCTCCCATGGTGCATTTTCAATGTAATTCGATTTTAAGAAATTTGATTTACACCCAATATTGCCGGGACAGTCCATTTTGTAAAGTAAGGAACATCTGTATTATCTATCAATTCTTTTTTTATGGATTTGGGAATATTCTGTGTCTCCATTTAAAACAGAGCCGGGAGACTCGAGCAAAACTGTATCATTTCCTGTACTCTGAAAACCACTTTTTCCCACTCTGGCATTTAGAGGCCATTTCCCGGCAATATTAAGCATGTGATTACTTAACGAGACACTTAAGGCAGTGTGGAGATGTAGAAAAACATCATCGTCTGGGCTTCCTGCTCCCAATGTCAGGGCAGTGATACACGCGTGTGCCCGGCGCTGGTGGGGCTGGGGCAGGAGCAACCGGGAAGGCAGCCCCCACCCCACCCCAGGTGGCACGGCGTCAGGCGGGGGGCTGAGAAGGCCGTCCACTGCTGGCCAAAGACAGAGATGCATTCTAACATCAATGCACTTGAACTCAGTGTCAGAGAGGTGGAAGGAGGAGACAGCCCACAGAGGAACCAAGTCTTGGAGTGCTGTGTGAAGGAATGAGGGCCTTTCTCCTGAAGTGAACTTAAGGGGAGCACATTCTGGCCGAGGGAACAGTGTGAGGAGCTAGGGGAACGGCAGCAGAGAGAGGTGCTGCTGGGAATTTTCCCAGTGGTTTTCATCCTCACGGTCCGTTATTCCCAGCGCGCACGCCAGCTGGCCACACTGGACAGAGCCTCTTTCCCCTCCGCCTCCGCTTCCACAGCCGACGGTTTCCCAGCGCAGCCTCCGCCAAGGGCCACGAAGCAGGTGGTCAGCCCAGCGGACGTTTCTTCTCTCACAGTCTGGAGGCTGGAAGTCGGGGCCCTGCTGCCTCTGAACCCCGTGGGGCATCCTTCTCATCTCTTCCTAGCTTTGGGGTCGCTGGCAATCTGCGGGGCTTCTTGGCCTGCAGTTGGCTCACTCCCATCCTGCTTCACGTGGCCTGTGTGTGTCTGCACTGTCTTCTTTCTGTCTGTGTCCAGATGGCCCCTTTTCCTAAGGTCCTGGTCAAATTGGATTAGTGGCCCCCCACCCCACTCCCCACCCCCAGGGACCTCATCTTAACAGTGACCCCTGCTGGTTTTTCCTCAAAAGACCCCATCTCCAAATAAGGTCAGACCCTGAGGACCTGGGGTGAGGGCCCCAGCACATCTTTTATGGAGGACGCAGTTCAACCGATGGCCTGTTTACATTCTCATTTCTTTTTCCTACTTCTCTTTCCTGCCCCAAAGCAATTAGAATTCCTCCTTCCGTCCCCCGAAATTCTGAGTCTTCTGCACCCTCCCTGCCCCACTCAGCCTCACTGCCCTTCCAGTCTCCCTGGACAATTCTCACATGGGGGACCCTATGCAGTGCGACAGCCACAAGCCCTCTCACCCTTCTCGCCGCCCACCCACCCCAGCCCCTGCACACCTGTGGGCCTCTCCCTCCACAGGCCTGGGAGCTCTTCTCCTGCGTCCTCAGGGTCCACTCACTCAAGGAGCTCCCGGAGTCTGCTCCGAGAGAGTCCTTTCATGCAGCGCTTGGCTGCCCCCACCCGCGGACAAGCCCACCCGGCCCCCAATCCTCCCCCCGCTGTCAAGAGCAGCGTCTCAGAGGCAGCCCCTGAACATCCCCACGACCTCTCGTCCTTTTCTTTGCTCTCAGAACTAATCCAAGCAAAGTCCAGTCTTAACTTGTCCGCCTGGCCTTCAGCAGGATTTGCTGGCACATTCTGAGCGCCTGGAACCACGTCTGCATTTCTTCACAGCTCCCCTTTTCTGTTCCCCTTTTCTCTCAGCTGCCTCCCTCCCTCTGCCTCTGTTCCTGTCTGGTATTTATATGAAGTCCTTCCCTGTTCAGCTCCCTGTTGAGACTATTCAAGCCATGAGGGGTGTGGGTGGGGTGGGGTGGGGTGGGGAGGGGCAGTTCTGAGGTCTGGGTGCAAATCCTGCTCTGCCATTTGGGCAGGGCCACATTTAGTGATCAAAAGTTTGGCTTTGGCACCAGACAGAGCAGAGTCTCCTGTCCTTCATGCTGCAAATTCTTTCACCTCCCTCAGGCTTGATTTCCTTACAGATGCAAGCGGGGACAGAGCAGCAGCAACCCCGTGACAGTGAGGAGGGAGCCAGGTTCCAGTAGGAAACAGGTGGCAGTTCATCGTAGGATGACACGAGGATTATTAGGGGTTTATAGATAAAGGTCCCATTTAAAAAGTGGTGAGTTGCAGGCAGGTGTAATCACGCTTACAAAATGGCGGCAGCAGGGAGCGGGGCAGTTACTGGAATCCAGAAGTAAAAAGTCCTGGAGAGTCAGCTGTCTGGACAGAGCGGTGGCTGGACCGGGGCACGGTCAGTTCTGCCGGGCAGGCCCAGAAGAGCATAGGCCCTGGCCTCACCCCCTCCAGCTGAAGCCGCACACCGCCGATGGCCACAGGAAGTCACAGGTCAGGAGACCCTGTTCACGAAGCCCAAGGAGGTTTCCTGCCTGGCCGATGGACGGTGGGGAAGGGGAAGGAGAGGAGCTGGAGGAGCCACTGGACGGCTCCACAGAGTTTTGTAAATCAAATAAGACATGTACGGCCCAGCACCTGGTACGTATCAAGAGTTCAGTAAGAGCGCTGCTAATGTTTCCGGGGTCCCCCCCCCTCCTGATTGGAGGAGGAAGGCCCCTCACCCTCATAGGCAGAGCGTCACCCAGTGTTTCCACCCTGGTCTCAGCTGATTGGACCAGGGGAAGACACCTCACCCTCATAGGCAGAGCGTCACCCAGTGTTTCCACCCTGGTCTCAGCTGATTGGACCAGGGGAAGACACCTCACCCTCATAGGCAGAGCGTCACCCAGTGTTTCCACCCTGGTCTCAGCTGATTGGACCAGAAGCAGGCGCCTAGGAGGCTGATGGCTTTTGATTGGCCAGTCCTCTCCTCTCTTAGAGGCTTTGCATGGGAGCTGTTGAGGGTCCAAAAACGAGTGGGTCCAGGAACTGGAGGAGCAACGTGGCCAGGGAGCCGAGGGCCACTAAGTAGAGAAGGAACTGCAGACGTCCAGTCTGAGAGGGCTGGAGATGCACGTTGAGACCCAGAGTTCCTGCTGTACCCCAAATGCTGCTTCAGCTCTTCCTGAGGCTTGGGGGGCGCAGCCTGAACTTTCCCTGCCCCCTCACTTCCCGCATCCTCTTACAATCACCCATTTCTGAGCCGAGCTGGTCCCTGTCTGCTGCGACAGGAATCCCTAAACTCTTCTCCAACGCCTTGTCAGAGTCGGCGGGCTTCGGAGACCCGCCACAGCCCATTTGCTGCTCTTGAAGGCTGGCGATGAGAACATGTTCCCTCCCTACTTGTCAAAGCAGCGGAGGAGAAAGATGAGGTACTTTCCGTGATCAAGGACCCCTCTGGATTACGCAGTTACTTGGTTTATTATTTTTATAATCAAGAGGACTCACTAATATGTTAAAGGAATTGATTCAAAATAAATATTGGGACAAATATTTAAGCTACCCGGAACTGTGGGGAGCAAGAGAACATGGCCGCCAGCTCCTGCCCCTTGCAGACAGATCCATCCCCTGCACCAGGCGACTGTGTATACATTCTTTATAATTAATTGCTATTGTTTTCATCGCCAGATCCAAAATATTTTACCCTCAGAAACATCTGTTGAGCATTGGGTGTATGTTTTCTTCTTTCTCTTTCTAGAGTCCAGACCAGCCTGCTCTTTTTTTCCCAGGTGAGAAAGCCCTCCCAGAACTGGGAGGTGTGTTGCCCAAGGTCTCCGGGCCAGAACCAGGGTCCAGAACTACAGATCGGGGTGCTCCTGCCTGGATCCCACTCTGGATCCCAGCTTCCAAGCTGACTACAAGGCTACCCCACTGATCACCCCAGTGATGGCTAAGCTGCCCCTACTTGGGTCTGCACTGTGCTCCATCCACACACACCCCAATGTCTCTTCCAGCGTTGCTAGTTGACCTCATGCCTTCTACCTCCTATTGTGCACCAAGTCCTCTGAGGTCAATGTTCAGGAACCGCAACTTTCCTATAGTGCCTGGCCCAGCCAAAATGTGTTTGTAGGATGAACGGGTGCATGAACCATGAAAAGAATGATTCTGTTGGAAAGTGGGTAAGCGCTTTGTAATCGTAGCCAGCGACGGTCTGAGAGCTGATACAGGCTAGAGGTTGAGGGCAGGCGTGGCAGGCCCTGGTCTCTGGTTCCTACTCTCCCCCTTGCTAGCCCTGTGGCCATGGGCGATTTCCTTCATGTCCCTGTGCCCGGTCCACCTGCCTGCAAGCGAGGATAATAGGAGCCTCCCCTCCCCTGCGTTGTGAGGATGAAACAAGGGAACGCAAGGAAGGCGCCCGCACCATTCGTGGCATGCAGCATGTGCTCAGCTAACAGCTAGGCTGGGAACAGGCCCCCCGTCGTGAGCTTGGTGTGTCCTCTCCGTGCAAGCAAGGCCTGTCTTCTACTTGTTTCTCTATTTTTTCATTTGAAACTTGGACAAATTTTGCCATTTTCATGTAATCCTTCTTCAAGTGTTCCCCACTTCCAGTTCACATTCACAACCTTTCTTTCTCTCCCACAAGTAAGTATAACATCCTACTGGGTCTCAACGTTGCTCCTGGGCGGTCTGTGTCTTAGCAGGGACTGGGGTGAGGCACGTGCTCCCCTCAGGCATATGACCTGAGGGGGACCCAGAACACTTGGTAATCAGGAGAAAGAATAGATTTGTTTTATTGTGCTAAAGTGGGCATGATATGAACTTTATCATTTGAAATCATTTTAAGCATCTAATTAAGTGGCATTAATTGCATTCACAGTGTTGTACAATGATCGCTACTATCCATTTCCAGAACTTTTCCATCATCCCAAACAGGGAGAAACAAAAATTCCTAAATAAGAGCTTACTACAGTATTTTCAAGAATCAAAACAAATGGAAAAAATTTATGAACAAAATATCAGACAAGTGGAGACAGGATTAGTAAGCCAAGGCGAATTAATTTTTTGACTGTTACCATTTGGTGAAGAAAAATTGACAAATGTGGCAGTTCTCTCAACTGAAAATGCGATTAGCAAAGAAATAGATTTTTAAAAACATTATGAATGAGTTAGCGTCCATTAATAGCAGGAAAGTAAAATTATAATGAACTCTGTTTGGAATATTTAATAAAGTATTTAAACTTAAAATAATCCTCTAATATACCTACTTTTCAATTTTGACATGTTTTCAACTACTTCTAACGTTTTTGGGGAAAAATTACATTGAAAGTATGTAAAACATGCTATTGGACACATTTTTCCTTCTGTTTTGGCCTCCAATTTCATTCCTCTTTTGATATAAATTTCTTGTAAATATAAATTGTAACATTTTGTTTTTTTGTGGGGTTTGCTCATTAATTTTGCTTTTAAGCTATTACATTAAAATACTAAAATATCATTTATGTTGATTGCAAATTTTGGTGTCCTTAATTTCTGTGCCCTACTTACCTCACCCTAATCCTGTCCCTGTCCCAAGAGGCTTCCAGGAAACTTGTATATGACTCTTCCCCCAAAGAGGAGTGATTGTCCACTTGGGGAGACACGGTTGACATATGCTTTCTTCCAGAAGTATGTGAAAGGAGAAGACGGAAGTTTCCAAAACTGTGCCTCTCCTTGCCCCCAGCTGCATACTTTGCCGGATACAGTGCAAAGTAAAAATGTCTGGCTTCTTGTTTGGAGATGAATTTCAAGATGGTGGCAGCAGGTCATCAAACCAAGTGTGGGGCCTCCCGGTCGAGGGTGCCGTGTGCCTGCCCAGGCCAAGCCTGATGCTGGAACATTTCTTCCTTCATTTGCTGAGTGTGTACTGAGTACCTGAGTGCCAGGCTCTGTGCTGGGCAGTCTGGATCAGACAAGACCAGCACCAGAATCCTGTCTCAGAGACTAATGGGGACCTCAGAAGTAGGGAGACTCAGTGTGGTGCCTCCCAGGACTGGCACGCGGCAGGGGGAGTGTGTCTAGAGTGTCCGGAGTGAGAGGTGGTAGCGACCCCTCTTGCCTCTTCATATTCACCATATGGCCTCTGTGGCCTGGGACCCTACCGGGTGAGGAGGCTGGGGGCTCTCTTCTCCCCAGCCAGGAAGGGGTGCAAAGAGCCAGAGGTGAGACTCCTAGCCCCCCAAGTCCTGAGGTAAGTCAGGTCCCCTTCCGGGCCTCAATTTCCTCCTTTGTGAGAGGAAAGCAATGTTCCCTCACAGGTTCAGACTTCCACAAAGCAAGTCAGCTAAGTGCTTCTCACATGCACGTGAGGGAAGGATCTTATGAAATAATGATACCAAAGGCACCATATATTCAGGCCCCAAGCGTCACTTCTACACTGCTGCCTGGCTTTTTAATAGGTATTTAGCAAACATTTGCCGCGTACCTACTGTGTGCCAAGTCCTTGATATCTATGGCATCTTAAAAGCTCATTCAGACTTTTCATACATTATTTTTTTTCATTCTTCCAGAGAAAGGAGATAGTCATTAAGTTCATATTTACAAAGGCGACTGAGACTTGGTTCTATTGAACCCAAAGTCACGTGGCGAGTTGGGGCACTCTGAGATTTGAACGCAATTCTGACTCTGTGCCCAGTTCTCCTTTGCTTATATCTAAAGGCCCCTGCAGGAACTGCCTGCCAGCACCCTCCCCCCAATTTGCCCTGGAGAGGGATTCCAGAGGGAGTGTCCATCAGCACCTCCCGCCCATTGCTATGTCCCTCCCCACTCTGCAGTCACCTCCAACTTTGTGCCTGGGAGAAAAGCCTTGAAGCAGGCAGGCCCAGACTCCAGCCCCAGCTGCACTTGGCCCTGACCTTGACCTCCACATGCTTCTCTGCACAATGGGAAACAGGTCCTACAGCCCAGGGAGGTGAAGACTAGGGAGTGGGGCATGGGACGGTACATGTGAGTTTTCTTTTTTTATTCCAACACTGGCCCTGATCCCATCAGTAGGAAGCTGGCTGCCTGGCCACTAAGCAGTGCCCCTCTCCAGGGAGCCCCTCAGGAGCAGGACACACCTTCTGCAAGCTTGGGTAGAGGAATCGCCATAGTTATCTGCCCAGTGTCACCCCAGCTGTCTCTTCCTGACTTACAAGCACCTTTGAGCCCTCGCTGTGTTTTTAGCATGGTTAAGCACAGCCGACCACCCAAGGGAAGACCTGGTGCCTGCTCTTGGGAGCTTGCAGCCTGCCAGGGGGGCAGGACCAGGCAGACACTTTTGAGAAATCAGACCTGCCCCTCCATGGGAGCCAGTGAAGCTCCTAAAACTGCTGACAAATTTCACCCCACCCACCTGAGGGATGCACATCATTTGAGCAGAGTGCACACCTGGAAGGCTTCCTGGAGGAGGAGGCTATTGAGAAGTTCTCACCTGTCCTTCTGGAGACGCTGGGGAGCCAAGGAGGACCATCCCTAAACAGATTCCCAGCACCTGTTGATTCTTTCCTCCCTCTCAGAGGCTTATTCCTGCTCTCCAGCCCTGGCAGTTTTCTCACTAGTATCACGGGGAGGGGTGGAGGTGTGAGCAACCTCACAGCACTGCTTCAAGGCAGTGATGAAATGCAGGCATGAAAGCGCTTCGGAAACTAGCAAGTCGTCGCAAATGCCTGCTGTGCTCTCCACCTTGGTGCCGGCTTCCCTTCCTGAATAACCCTCCCTGGTAGGCACCCATGGGAGCCGGCTTGAGGTCCAGGTTTCCGGGCACACTGTTTTCTTCTGTCCACATGAACTCGAATTTTGACACCCTCAGCCCCACCCCCACCCCCACCACGAGCCATCCCTCTGACTCTTCTAGTGGGGCTTCTGCCAAGAAGCAGTTTTCTCAGGGTTCCGTTGCATGTGTGGTAAAATCTATGTGCCACTAAAGGTGCCACTGTCATCATTTTCAAGTGTGCAATTCAGTGACCTAACCTATACTGTCGTGCAGTCATCACTGTTGTCACCAGAACGCTCTTCGTCACGTGAAATGGAAACTCCCTACCCTTAAACACCAGTTCCCAGCCCTCTTTCCCCAGCCCCTGGCTCCATGGATTTCGCTAGTCTAGGACCTGAAGTAAGTGGAATCATAGAAATTCTGCCTTTCTGTGGGTGATGAATTTCATTTAGCAGGTGCTCCAGGCCCATCCAGGTTGTAGGGCATGGCAGTCCTTTTTAAAGACTGAGTAATATTCCATTGCGTGTGTAACGGTATCTTATCTATCCACTTCCTACCAGTGGCTATTTGGCTTATTTCCACCTCTGGGACACTGACTAAAATGCTGCTGTGAACAGGCGGTATGAATATCGATTCCAATCCCTGCTTCTGATTCTCTTGGGTTTATACCCACAAGTGGGGCTGCTGATTCACAGAGTAGTTTGATATTTAATTTTTTGATGATCCGCCAGACGGGTGCCTCCGGCGGCTGCCCCAGTTTGCGCTCTTCAGACTAACATTGGACCACTCCTTCCAGCCCCCTTCATGAGTCTGCTCAGCGGCTGGCGTAGCCTAAGTGAAAAGCCCAAAGAGAAGGCAACATTTAAAACTATGAATGCTTATGAGAGGAGCAACTCAGTGATTTTCTGGAAAATACCAGGAGGAGGTCAGGGCAGGAACTGGGGGCCGAGCTCTGCGCCTGTACCTCAGACTCAGTACAATGTACCTGTCATCTCTGAGTATCGCTCCACCACCTCTGCCAGTAAGACGGTATAACAAGTAATGATTTTTCTTTGGCCAAATGACTTAGGAAATAACTTTTCTGAAACCTTGACTACCCAGCATGCCAAGGAAATTCATGCAGAGAACAAAAATGCCCACGCACACCCCTCCAACTTGCTCCATAAAGAACATTATAGGAAAAAGATTTTTTTACATGCTCATAAAATGATTATACTTGGTCTGAGAATTTCCTGGTTTGAACATGGCTGCTACAGAATTACTCCATAAGTTGACTTATTTTTTTAATGGTATCTGCAGGGACCTGCATTTTAATGCCAGTTGGCTTTTTTGTTTTGTTTTGTTTTCCTGTCACCTCCCCTCCCGACTTTCCCACTTAACATCTGAAAAATCTCTTTCTGGCACAGCCCATTTGAAAGGGGTGAGGCCCTGGGTGCTACAAAAACCTGCTGGTGTGTTCAGCTGCTAACATTCTGGTTCAAGAGACTTTCCTTGCCTTGAATATTCATTGGCCATTTCTGTTGTTGCATTTACCAAAATAAAGTCTCCTTCAGTTTGCTCCTCTCCAGGAAAGGGCTGGTGAGCAGTTTTCTGACAGTTGTATATTAAATGCAGGTGTCTCGTGAATGTACTTTCTGTCTGGCTCAATACATTAACCATAAGCCCCGGTTTCTTCCAAAGGAACTGGAATGAATTAAATTGTTTAATAAAACCTTACTTACCTGGATAAACTCATTTCTATTTTGCATTTAGATTCCCTAATGCATCTTTCCAGATTGTTATTTGTAAAATAAAAAGCTAGACGTGTTTACTTAGAAAGCCAAACATCAAACCCTAATCCTGGTTCCTCTCCAAGTCCTTTGCAACATCTTTTTTTCTTTTCCTCATGTCCTACTGCGTTATGAGCTGTTGTGTATTTCACTTGGGGTGAACTGATAACTCCTACTCCAGGCCCAAAGTAAGACTTGGGCACTGAATTGGCTTCTCTGCATATGTCTCCTTCCACTGCACCCCTGAAACCTATACCGTGTCAGACAGAACGAAGGCCAAGGGTGTCTGTTTGTAAACTGAGTTTAAAGCCTTCCCTGTAAAAGCCTTGCCCAACTCCGGCTGACTCTCCAGGATTATCAGGGGTCCATTTAAGTAGCCGCTTACAGGAACGTTGCAGCACCCCCATAAAACCTTTATAGAAGACTGAACCTTCTAGAAGAGCCAGTGTGGTAAACTGAGCTTGGAGCTCAGTTCTTGGAGAAAGCTAGACCGAGGGAATCAATAATCTTTCCTCTCATCTTGGCCAACAGCAGTTTTTGGCGCACAAAATTCCTTAAGTGACTGCTTGCTGGATCGATTAGCTGAATAAATGAATAATGAGGATGCCTTACTTCATCTTATTTCCCTTTATGCCTTTTTCCAGAAACCCAGTGCCAAATTTTATGCTCAAATACAATTAACTAGATTAGCCCGGATATTTGCTCTAATTACTTCCCCTTTTGCTTCTTTTCAAGTTTAACATTTTATTTAAACAATTTTATTATATACCTGGCTTAATACAAAGCACCAACGAGAATGTCCTTCCCACTGAGCCAACATTGGCTGGGCACATCTTTTTTCAGATGTGTCACCTTAGTTCATCTGTTCACTGGTCCCCTGGGCTAGAAATCCTGCTCTGTGTCATAGATGAGGACATCTAAACACGTGTGTCCTTGATTTCGGGGGGTGGAGAGTGGTAGCTAGCTCCTCCACAGTGCTAATCATCTGACTTAGTCCCATCTCCCCCTCATCCCTCCTGCGCACAGGCACATACAAATCCACCCGGTAGATAAGCTCGGCGTCCCCCTTTGTGAATAGGGAAAAGGAAGCTCAGGAGATCAAAGAATTCACAGAAGGGCACAAAGCTGGGAAGTGACAGAGGGGGGATTTGAACCCAAGGCTCTGACCCCCAGATCAGGACACCCAACCTGTTTCACAGATGCACTGCAGGATGACCAATGCAGCAACCATTTCTTCTAGATGCAAGTTATTTCCATCCAGCTCGACAGCCAGTCAGCTGCTTGCGACTAGACTGCTGACGGGGCTGCAGGGAAAAGCCAAGGGGATGTTATTCCAAAATGAAATGGCTCCCTGAGCAGCCAACCAGAAACAGGAACAAAATATAGGGTCCAGGCTGCCTGCGCTCAGCTCTGCGCCTGGTGTTCCAGAGACCGCTGAGTGAGGGAGAGAGCGTGCTGCTGGCCAGGCTGGACCTAGGGCCGGCGCCCTCCCCTCCCTGGGAAGCTTCTCCTGCCGATACAGCGGGCCTTAGGCTGGACGACAGAGGTTATCGGCAGCTCAGTGAACTCCTCTTTCCACCTCCAGGTCACTTGCAGGGAAGACAGAGCGGGCTGCTGCAAAGAAGTCGCTCACGTCAAACCACTCGAGAAACTTGACAGGAACACGGGAGATGAGGTGCTTGAGGTTTATCAAGTTTTCAAGATGACGCCTCCATAAACCCTTTACAAGGCCGCTCGGGCCTGGCCCCCAGAGCCTCCCGGCACTGCTGGGGCTCAGCGAGGCAGCCCCCCCACCCACTCACGGCCCATCACACCCACCATGTCATCCTCAGGAGGCGGGAGGAGGCACAGCGCTGGTTACCTTATAATCAAATTTTCACTGTGCTTTCTGACAGGTTTTTAAGTCACTTAAGGGATCTATTTATATGTGAAAGCGTCAGCATCGTGCAGTCAGTCCAACCACAAGCCAGTCCCATATTTTATTAAGTTTAAGTTCAGTGAAAGTGCAGAGCAAACGAGGGTCCCGTGTCTCTCCGTTACATCTGATTTGCGGTTCCCATAAAAAGGCCCACATGCCGCTGTTTCAGATGTGTTTTGGATTGAAAATAGGATTAATGTGCTAAAGTGTGATTAGAATGGTTAAACACGATTAATTGGAACAGACTTCTGCTGCCCAGGGAGCCCCTCCGAGGCTGGCCCCGCTCCAGGTTACCGAGTGAACAAAGCCAGCCAACTGTCCAACTTCTTGCACGTCTCGCCTCACGTGCCTTGCCCCTTGCATTTTCTCCTCGCCAGCCTGTCTCAGGGCAGATTAAATGCAGCTGAGAATGTCGGGCTCGCTCGGCGCAGGCGTCCTCCGGGAATAGGCAGGAACCCCGGCCCGGCCGGCCTGGTCGTGCAGGCCGAGAGCGAGTGGCCGCGAGCGGGGCAGCGGGCCAGGTGGCCAGGCCGGGGCGGGAGCAATCTGGGTTTTTTAAAATGATCTATTAAACCCCTGAACTTTAATCAAGCTGCTCCCACACGGACAGCTCTGATTTACTCTCGGCGTCCTGCAGTGGGCCGAGGGCGCGCCCGGCCTCCTGCTGGCCCTCTGAGGCCCGGGCACCTACTCAGTTCACCCCGCCCCCTGGGGGGCGCTTGTCTTTGGCCACCCCGCCCCAGAGACAGACATCAGTCTTCATGCTGAGCTCAGCAAAGCTCCCTGGGGTCCTGCACCCTGGGGCTGCCTCTTGTGGGTTCCCCTTAGATGTGGCCAGTTTCCCCACTTTATTATCAAGGGGTGGGAGGCAGAGTCCGGGCCGAGGATGCTCCAGGCCGACAGGCAGCCGTTTGGCGGAGAGAGGACCCGCGTGGCTTTCTAACAGTGTGCTCAGGATAAAACCTTAAGAATGAGGCATTTCTCATACCAGACAGCTTGAAGGAGATTCTTTTTAAACAGCAAAGAAGAAAACTTACCATAGGCCTTAAAATTTAAAAGCACATGGCCCCTGTAAAGGTCACCTGGCTATGAAAGGGAAAAGTGCCCTCATACAGGGACCCCAAAACAGTGACCAGGCAACTATGGAGCGTGTGGGGGAACATGGTTGTCAGTTTTGTCTTTTGGGTTGGCTAAGTAAGGGTGTGTGTGTGTGTGTGTGTGTGTGTGTGTGTGTGTGACAGAGAATGCGTCTGCATGGTGTGTATGTGCATGTGTCTGTGGCGTAAATGTCTGTGTGTGTCTGGTGTATAGTGTGTATGTGTATGTGTGTGTGCAAGTCTGTGTGTGTCCGTGTCTGCTTGTGTGTATGTGAATTTGTAAATATATGTGGTGTGTGAGACTCTGAGTGTGTGTGTGTGTGTCTGTCTGTATGAACATGTGAGTGTGCTTACCTGTGGTGTGTGGTGTGTGTGTGTTGATGTGGAGAGACTGGAAACAGGGGTTGGGACTTCTAGAAAGGTCTGCACTTCCACACTTCAGCCTTTACCTGCGTAGACTGAACACCTTGGGTCACGAGTGTCTGGGCCGCAGGATTTAGCGTCTGAGCCGGAGCGCCTGGCCCAGAGGGCGTGTCCGCAGTGACCACAGCACGCCAGAGGCGAGCACCGGCCTGAGCGGCGCGTGAGGATGCCGGGCAGCTGAGGTCTAGGCTGCAAAGAAGCAGCAGAGCCCTGAAAGGGGCAGGCCTCGCCCAGACCCCGCAGGAGGTGGGGCACTGGTGGGAACTCCAATCTGTGCTCTCGGGGTAGAATTTGAGTACGGCAGCTCTGCAGCATGTCCCGCCTCCCCGGCTCCCTGTATTTTCTTTCCTTCTGGAATAAGGACTAGAATCTTTGACGTCTCCCCACCTCCTACACTTTGTGACCCTGTTCCTTTGCCTAGCACCCCTCCTCTGCTGGGTCTCCGCTGTCCAGTCCCTCAAGGCCTAGCCAGCCAGTGGTCACTTTGTGAACATGCATGCCCCCCCCCCCCACCAAGGTCCCCACCACAAACTCGGAGCAAGGCCAGGCTGTTTGGAAGGAGAAGGGGTCAGGCTTTCTGCTCAGCCCACTGCAGTCCATTTCTTCACTGAGCAGTAGGTGGGTGACCCCAGACCTCCCTGCCACCCTCCCCTTGAGGGGAGGAATAGTTCCCCTCAGCAGCAGGTAGGTCCAGGCCTCTGTGCCTCCCCTGCAGGAGGACCCAGCGCCCCCCATGTCTGGATAAATGAGTGTTGGGTAAGTGGATGGAGACACTGGAACCTTCGCCCTGACTGGGGCAGGTGTCTGCCCTGTAAAATTTGTGCAGAACTGATACCCCCATCGGGCACACACCTCAGGAGGAATGCTGTCTCCGTATTCTCGGGCCATCTGTAAAGGGGTGTCTTGGCTTGAGGTTCCCCAAGTCAGAGTTATGGACAAGACCCTGGGACTGGGGGCAGGAGAATGATCCAGGCAGTGGCCCAGCAAGGGCCCAGTGAGAGAGGAAGGAAAGTGCAGTAGGAGCGCTGGTGGCAGCTGTGGGCAGCCCACACTCGGTCTTGGGGGGGCCTTTGAGGAGCTGTGTAGAACATTCCGAGGGGAAGCAGGACATGTGCCCAGTGAGCCCCATGCCCTGGAGTGAGGGTGCTTCGGGGGACAACCTTTCATACTTTGAGGCCACTTCTGATTGTAGGCAGAGCAGGCTCCCTCAGCTTTCTAGAAAGTTCTATAGCAGAAAACTGAGAGACAGGCAGGGCTTGTGTGGGAAACCTCACAAGGGCAGGATCTGCTTATACCGCTGCACTTAGGTTGGGGGGTCTGAGGTGTCCAGCGTAGAGACCCCCCAGCATCTCCCACAGGTGGGAATTATTTCCCGACACTGAGTTCCTGCCCCCGTTCTCAATGTTGGGGCAGCCCTGTACTCCTAGGCCCAGGGCGGCCAATGCACCTTCATGCAGGTTGGGAGCAAACCACACTGCCCTTCCCCTTGGGACTTGGGGACAAGCAACTCAGCCCAGGCCCGAAGCTTGCCCCCTGAAGTCTGGCCGGGAAGCCAGCATAGCGCCTGGTGTGGGAGTGGACTCAGGGAGCTGGTGGCTGCTGGGAAGGGGGCAGAGGTGAGCAGCCATTTGGGGAGCCCTTATAAAAGGAAGGTCACGTGGACTTGGCCCCTAGCAGGGGCCCCACATGAGCCTCATGAGCAATGGTGGGTCTTTGCCGTATCCTGCTGGCCTTGGCGGAAGCAGCCCCCACCCAGGCCCAGTGCCCGCTTGAATATGCCCACGTACGGCTCACTTCGCCATGATTCAGCAGCTGCTGTTCCCCCCTCCTCTGTAAAAATAAATCGCTTTTCTGTTTTGCCACAACAAAGCACTTTCTGTTTATACCTGAGGCAGCAAGTGTGCGGACCCAGAGCCAGAGACAGGTTCTGGCCTGGAGAGTTTTCGCCCCCTTTGCCCAGCAGCCTGGCCTCTCTGGACCCCTTTGTCCTCGAAAATATTAAAATTATATTGTACAACTGCACTGGTTTAAAGATAACCTAGACCAGGTCGTTATTATATCTGCCTTCCTGTATTTCTTTGTCTTTTGATTAAAAATAAAATGACAACTAAGACATTTTCATGGGCACCTGAAAGCACAGAGCCCTGGGCACAGCCCCGGCTTTGACTCACGGAGACCTCAGCCTTGCGCCCATTGCTCCAGAAAGATCTACCTGCCGCCTCTAGCAGCCAGGTTCTGGCCCCCGCTGCCCAGCTGCTGCCCAGCCTGGGCTCTCTGCCCTGGGCTCAGGACTCCAGCTGAGCCACTCGGGGCTCCCTTAAATCTCGCCCTCTCCAGGGCTTCCTTGCCCTTTCTCTCCCAGCACCCTCCTCTTGTGCTGCCGGCGCTCATCGTGCAGACAGGTGCATGGGAAGTGGTTTGCTCTGCCCATCTCCCTCCATGATGCCACGAGAGGAAGGGCCGGGAGGGCCTGGGCCATCCATCTGCTGGGACAGGCTGCCTGGAGCCCTGCAGGATGGAAGGCTTGTCCTCGGGGCCGGAGTGCCACCAGCAGACGCTCTCAGCTATCCCCCTCTGGAGAGACTGCCTTCGCCTAAGGGCTGCCTCCCCCAGGTCTCCCCTCCTTCCAGAACAATCTACCTGCAATCAACAACCTGCAGTCAATGAATCTGTACCCAAAGCATCCAACAGACAACCTGGGCTATGAAGGCTTGGCCCCCACCCCACGCCCCACCCCGCTGGGCTGGGTCATCCCAGCTGCAAACTGTGGAGCCTCTTTTGGGCCTGGTGCAGCTGACTCCTCCCCGGCCTGCACCTTCCTGCCTGCCCCACAGGTTTGATCCCTAGGGCGCCCCTACCAGATATCCCGCACCCACTCTCTGCCTCGGAGTTCACTCCCAAGAGCCCTCAGCAGCAAGCCCCCTTTCTCATGTGGTCCCCTCCCTCCTGCACGGAATGGATGACATCGGACTCTGTCGAGAGGAACAGGAATTTGTTAAGCGCCTTGTAGCGACGGGAAGACACATGGCAGGTTCTCCGCGATTGGGCAGACAGGAAAAGGAGGAGCCCTTGGTGGCTTTTTTAAGGCTTTTAATGATCTTTTGTAGTGAGGCAACCGGGTACAGGGCCAGCAGGGGTGCCAGGGGCCGGGGGGCTGGCAGGCCTCCTAGCCCCCAGTGAATCTTCACTCTTTCTGGGCCCTCTGGGGTTCTCTCATGGTCTCTCTTCTACACCCTGAATAGTCCTCTGCTGCTACCCTGTGCTCTCCCGCCTCTGCTGCTTCTCTCGCTTCTTCCGCTGCTCCTGCCGCTGCTTAGAGCTCAGCCTCCAGGCCCAGGTGCGCCCGCTCGCGCACGCCCACACCCCGCCTCACGGGCCCTGCATCAGGCATGCGTGTAGAAGCTCAGGGGTCCACCATCAATACTAATGGCGGGAAGGTGGAAAGTCCTGATCATTTTTCCATTTACCCTACATGCCGACTCACTTTTCATTTTTGAATAAATTCTTCTGGGTAACACCGGCTTATAACATCAAGCAAGTTTCAGCGGCCTTCAGCCTCCTGCCCTGACACCGGTTTCCTCTGCTTCATGAACACTCCTACATCCTAGTTTCCGTCCATTTCTTGATTTACATCCCCTGAAGATATTTTTGAACAGATTTTTTTTAAATATATATTTTTATTGTTATTTATGTCTTTTACATTTTGTATTCCCCTTGGGTAGCCCACCACCAATTCACCCGTGATCCATCTCCATGGTCCCTTGTGTTCTTTTCTACTCCATTTTGTGCCCTTATCCTCCCCTCC